>CM076581.1:500920374-501153409 GCA_034641835.2 Pinus albicaulis | reverse complement strand
ATATGCTATAAAAAATGAAATAAACACTTGGATCCCTTAGATATAACAATATACCATCTAAATCCAATAATATATTAGAAACAAATCAAACTAGGTGAGGTAAACAGGCCTCCCACACCTAGTATAGCTAAAAAATGCTGAAACCCCAAAACTAATGCAACATGAAATTATTGCATAACGTGACAGCATAGTCTAATGAGGGTTTATACAGAGAAATATCATAGACAAATAGATCTGATATTATATTAAACAATATGGCCCAAGAACTGAGAACTAGTCTCCTTTATACAAATTCTAGAGAACCTGGGAAGGGTTTCTAGGAATAAACCCAAATACAAATGGTGATCTTCAGCACTAAGACTGAATAATCACTGAAAAATGAAGCACAAGAGTATAGAAGGCTTAAATAATGTATATATGATGCATATCTGATCAAAGGTATTCCCCCATGAAATGATGAACCCCTCAATCACAGGAAAACTCCCAAAAAGAACCACAAGATCCCCTGCTGAAGCTGCCCTCCAAAATAACACAATCCCAGACTGAATTTACGCTGTAGGTGATGGAAATATATTTTCCTGCTACCAAATATCTAAAATCAGCTCAAGGACCCTCCAAACTAATCTCCCAATAGAAGTAATCCTTCCCCCTATGCAAAACCAAATCAGAAAGTGGGTTTCTCAACCCTCCACTGCAACACCCTGCAACTCAACACAATATCCTGCAGAAAATTCGCTGTAGCTGAAGACTGAAGCTTGGCCCCAATGCCGGATGTGTGGAATGATAGATCAGGTCCCTCCCAAGAGGTGCTCAAGGGGAAGATATGGAATTCCTAAACATGATTACCTTAGTGCTAAACAACACCAACAATCTTAGCTAAACAACTGAAGAGAGCAAAGTATAAGTAGACATATCAAAATATCATTCATAAGCTAACCTCATATGGCTTCCATCCTCTTCCTTATAAAATAAGTGAGCCTTATCACCTTGGGTCCCACTCATTAGGGTTTCCACGATCACACAATCAATCTCCCTCCAAAACTGCGCTGTACCTTCATCAATGCCACTCCTCCATAACAATGCTGTTTGATTTGGTCAAGGTTAACCTCTTCAACCTGCTTCAGCCCTTTTCACACCTAAGGGTATTCGATCTAGCTCTCATATAGTTTTCTACACTGATCCTCATTCATATTGAGATATTTTTATTGTTGATCCACTCCTCCCACATTAATGTTGTTGACTTGGTCAAACTTGACTTTGTCCACATCCATTATGCCTTGTTCACACATGAGAGTGCTAGATCCAGTTATTATTAAGATCCATTTTTATATCAAGAGGGATTTTATGCTTATTCAAGACAAGTATGGATCTCTTTCCCCATTTATTCATCTACTAGGTGCTAAAAGCAAAAATCAATATTCCTATTAGCTGCATGTTAATTTAGGAATATTATAGTCCTCCCCTACCAAATTTTGCTTGTCCTCAAGCAACTGCAAGGATAGAACTGAAGAGTCTCCCCTTCTCCTACTGTAGCATCCAAATAAGATAAACTCCTCCAAAGAATGAGATGTTGTCTCAACAATAAATCTCCATATTGCCCCTCCCAAGCATGCAAGCTAGCTAAAGAACTATCATCATGAAGAAGTAAAGTACTCAAGGAGGCAATAAGGTGTTTTCTAGAGGTCCCTTTGAGGAATGGGATCTTAAATGTGTTTGGAACCATCATTCCCATGTGGATCCTCCATCCCCAAGCAATCATCCATACAAAATGAGTCACCTCCCAACATGGCAACTCCTAAAAATTCTTCTCCACCTTTGACTCCTGCAATGTAGGTGGGTTGAAAATATGAACATGGTAGAAAAAGTAGCCTACCCGATGCTGTCCTCCTCTCCACTCATGATACGTGTAGAGTATTTTTTGATCTTGGGCTGCAATAATGTTTCCTCTAAGTGGTAAGAAGAAGACTGTATCTCTAAAGATCCACTCTCTAATGTCATGAATCATGCTGGCCCAAACCATCCCATACAAAATGAATGGCATATAACCACCATATGGCATCCAAATCAGAAAAATGTTGAAGGTTATGTACAAGTTTGGATGATACCAATGGTCTCTCAAGTGGATACAACGCAGTCCTTCCAACTATTGTTTTAGAACATCATGTGGCAAGTTGTCCTCCAACAAGTTACTAGCTGTGCATGTTTGCTCAAATCAGAAAAATGTTGAAGGTTATGTACAAGTTTGGATGATACCAATGGTCTCTCAAGTGGATACAACGTAGTCCTTCCAACTATTGTTTTAGAACATCATGTGGCAAGTTTTCCTCCAACAAGTTACTAGCTGTGCATGTTTGCTCATCTACTATGTGGTTGTAAGCAACAATATATATCAGCCGAGCATGATAAAAATAACAACATACTTGCCCAAAGTCATGCAGATAAGGGTTATCATCAGAAATGTTGGTCCTAGAATGACCATGAAACCCAGAAATAATATTGCCCTCTTGTGGAGAAATGCACTGTACATATATGGTGAGAAGATGCAAATAATCAATGAAATAATCAGTAAGTAAAGAAATGTATTTCTTACCATACATAGTGAGTAGGCTGAAAGTGAGGTCCATGGATGAGTCCTCCCATGAGAATATCCTCATAGAAGTCTGCAAAATGAAGGGATGCATACTCCCCTTAGAACACTCCATCAATAGAAACATACTGTCAAGTGACAACATTGTTGGCCTTAGTGATAAGGCTCTTGTCACTCCATGAATTCTTCCTTTGAAATTCCACATGCCAAAACCATCCACCATCATGTTGCTATGTGGGGTAATCTTCTCCCTATGTGGAAGCCCCTCCTTATCCTCCAATGCTGAAGGGTAGCCTCTACTCTTACTGCCCCCTCACACCTCCATCATAGAACTCATGAAGTGAAAATATGTTGACTGACATGAAAGAGATCATATCAACATAATGCACCCAACCTCTTTGCTTCCATATGATGCAAGTGTCCTGCCAAGTTTCCTACACCAACATACCCTTTGGAGAAGGATGTATCTCATGATGGCCAAACTCTTTCAAGAGTAGCCAACAAAGGCATGCCTCCTACTGCCCGATGTCATAAATATGCAGGTGGCTCACCAACCTCTTGCTCTCCAGCCACTCCCATTCATCCATATGTGGATGTCTCCTACCTTGTTCCACCTTGGTACTCCTCCAAGGAAGACTACCATCCTCCCAAATCAGATTTCTACTTTTTCATTTCATGGGATGTTGAAATGCAACCTCTTGGATATCTCCTAGAGAAGAATCCACACCAATGATAATACTGAACCCATAAGGATCCAATTATGTTGAGGGAAAAACCTCCTCATGGGGCTGCAAAATTCTCATCCCAATAGATCCATCACAATGATGAAAGACAAAGTGTCTCTCTTTAATCCTTTACTCATCCAATGTAATACAAGTGTAATGTTCATTATAATGCTCTAATGATAGCTGGGCCCCCAACTCCTTATTGCTGCCTCATGACAATGCTGTCAATATCCTCCTCAAAGGTGGATTTTTTGTCTCATGCTCACTTTCAATGCTGAGCATAATGTTCTGCATTGGATTATTTAGGACAAAGGTCATCCTATCATCCACAAGTTGACACCCCAAATGGTGTGTGCAACTCACTAATGACTCATTATGTTGTGGAGGTAAATCCCCTCCGCGGACAGAGGCGATCCCTACTAGCCCATAATGGGTCTAGCAACAATCGTAACATGCTATGGTTCAGGTCCCTAATTGCAATAAACCAACTTGCGAAGAAGGCTTACCTCGAATCCAACGCTGTTGTTTGTAGAGAAGGAAACACTCCCATTCCTTTGCTCTGGAAGATCACAATCCTCACGCTCGTCGTGATCGAACACCTGCACACGCAAGAAACACAACAAACACAAGCGTAAAATCTGATATATACAATTATGCATCAGTCAGAGAGGACACAACTCATGATCATAATGAAAAAAACGAGTGGAACCATAACCAATAGTCGCTTATCATTAATTCATACAAAGAAAAATACAACTTGGCTCTGACGCTGAATTCTCCTTCGACGGGTTGCCAGTGGAATACGTCTCGGTAAAGCTTGTCAAGGATGGGGACAAGCCTCTCTCTTCGATCGTCAATCTCCTTGCTATTGATTTGACACTATGAGGACTATTGCAGCATTATTTAGGCTATGAAGGCTCTTAGAGATTAGCTTGCAAAGGAAAATGGCAAACTTATATAGATGGAGGAAGGGGAGTTGGGATCCCTACAATCATCGGATTGGCCCTATCCTCAAGGAAGCTTCCATGAGAGGTGGAAAACTACTTCCTCTACATGGAAATTCGAAGCCAACCTCCCAACTCAAATTAGAGACTAGTTTAGGAATTGGTTGGGGTCAATCTTCCGCCATTTATTTTTAAAAAACACCCTTTATTAAGACTGGCGCGGGTGCAGCTCTGAGACAGAGCGCCAATTGGCGTGCCCTCTTTGGAGGATTTGCCCCCTTGGCGTGAGGGCTGAACTGTGTACCCGCGCCAATGCAAAAATGGCTATTTTTAGGGTTTTTCACAAGGAGTTGTCTTCAGGGCAATGAAAGTACATGTCTAGGAGAATGCCATGAAAGTGTTTTCAAGTTATGTCACTGTTCACAGGTCATGGAAAGAGCCCTCCAATGTGCGGGACAGGGAATTGCAGGGACGGTGAAAAATTGCTGTGTAATAGATGCCCCCTAAAGCATGAGGCCTGAAAGAGAGAGAGGGGTGAAATGCTTTACGAGAACGTGTCCAACTAAAAACACCGCCGTCAGAAAACCTGCGTAGAGAAATACAACTGATATCTCATATACATGATATATATGTGGTATGGGTGAAACCATCCATAACAGAGTATACAATAATCCAGATCCAGGGCATGGACGCAGCCATCCAATAAGGATCGACAAATAGACTCAGTTATGGTCGCAGCCATCCAATCAGTGAGTCATGTAACTAATCATGATAATCCACAAAATCACCGCCTGGATTATAACAGACATGGATCTAGGGTCTTGCGCTCCATCTCAACCTGAACAAAGTACAAGTCCAAGCATGCGAATATATGAGCTGAAGTCGAACATGCGAGAACATCGCCTGGTTACCAGCCAATGATGAAAGTTGTTAAGAGACGCGAGAGGTACCACCAATAATGACAATGGCCCTCAAGGTACTATAGGTACAATCTACGGCATGTGAATCAATGAGCTGGCATCGAACACCAGAGAATCACTCAATCTGAGGCCAATGATGAAAACCTCACGTTGAACGTGAAGAACCCGCTATCGAGGCATGTGTGCTCCAAGTGTACTGTAAGGGAGTCTCACGCCTTCCCCGGATAATGGGGCTGAAGTCGACAAGAAGTGACCTTGATCGAAGGTGGGCCATAGTGTTTCCCACATCATCGACGCGAGACAGAGGAACATAATGTCTTTGTGAATCAGGATCATATGAGAATCAAAGGAAGGTTGAAATTTTGCAGAGGTCAAGTTCTCTTGAACATATTGGCGACACGACAGTGGATTTGGCAGTATTTGACATCAAAAGATCAAAGGTCATGATGACGAGGCAAAGAGCAGATGAGAGGTCAAAAGGGATCACCCAAACCCACGGAGGCAAGTGAAAAACGAGATGAGATGTCCCCAACCCGACATGAATGCAGACAAGTGCCATGTTCAAGAGCAACATATTGCTGACACGACAATGATGCTGGTTCCATTTTCCCCACCATTTCTAGCGAGTACCTCTTTATTTTTACACAAGCTTGAAGAGGATACCATATGCTTGCTATATAAGTCCATCCTAGTACATTTAACGAGCCCTAGGAAGGAGGAACTCGAATATCGTCATTACGACTTAATCCAATGTCATTAGGGTTTAACGAGTCTGACAAAGGGAGAAATCGACATCTTTTCATGTTTAGAGAGTTTAAAAAGAAAGCGGAAAAGTAAACTCCAACGGTCCCTTTTTGTAAATAGTTCCTCAAAACCGAAAAGGTAGAAAACAATATCTGAGAAAACCTCCTAGTCGTGATAGGCTAGGGTATTCCTTTTTCGTAAATAATCTATCCCAGCCCAAAAAAGCGGTAAATGTATACTGGGTAGATGGCGTTTCGTGTCCACTTTAACGAGATCGAAAACGACAAGGGACTCGGCAATCTTTTCATGTTAGAGAGTCAGAAAAGAGCTGAAAGGTGACTCCAAAATGACTTTTTCGTGTTTTTACTGAGTTTGAAAAAGTATAAAATACAACTCTTATCACTATCCAAGTCGTGCAAAAAACCTATTTCTACACACAGAAGCAAGTGTAAAATCCATTTTCGACAAAATATATTAAAATATTGGGAAAAATGACTCTTTAAAACCTAATTTTTGACTTAAAAAGTTATAAATAGGCTTCAAATGGTAAAACAAATTTACTTTTACTTTTTACCTTACTTGGACAGCAACAGTGGTCTGTTGGTGTGCAAACTTGCAGCGGTGATTGCGACTAATCCGGGACGTTATTCAGCTCCTCGTTTGTTCCAGGTAAAAGGCGTTCCCTTAAGCTCCATTTTAATCCATTTTTTATGAGTTTCCATTGCACAGTCGATCTCTAGAGGAGACATTTTTAAAATTTTAGGGCTCCGCAATTGGTGCGGGTATCGAGAACGGACCCGCGCCAATGGACTTTTTCTCACAAAGGGGTCGCACCAACTGGCGCGACATAATTTTCCGCTTCAAATTTTTAAACAGTGAGCCATCCATATGGATTTTTAATCATGACAAAGATCTAACAAGGTTTTTTGATCATGTTGATGCAGGTAACCAAGCACAATGGTTATTGAATGGAAGGAGAGGGAACATGGGGAGGAAGATGAAATGGCTATGGAGAATGAACCATGTATGAATGCACTGAAGAACTTTGGACTCAAAAAATTCTTTCTTACTCCATGTTTACGACCTCAACCTGAGCTGCTACAATACTTGGTCAACATATGGGACGAAAACGAAGAAGTATTTAAACTTCGGGACCAAGTGTTGGAACTTGAGGTTTCCGACGTATATTTCATCACCGGGTTGTCGCGCAGAGGCCCAGTACCCATTTTTACAGGCAGAAGGCCTTCCGGAGAAAAGATGGAACAAGTAATGGCGAGGGTGTGCCTAGGGGCATGAACCGGATCGGGAAGCGGAAAGGTGGACATTCACACTGTCCGTGATCTAGCACTCAAAGTAGTGCTACACATCATTACGCGGGCTGCAGGATTGCAGGCACCACATGAAGTGACCAAAGCCCAACTCATACTAGCCTCCGAGTATATGAACCCCACAATGTTCGATTGGGCTACCGCAGTGACGGTCAATATGAAGAGGTCGCTGACAAAATGCAAGCAAGTCAAACTAAAGCAGAGTGGCTACGATTCCATCTTGGTGTCGTTCATCCTGGAACGACTACCTATTTTCCAAGGCCAAGGGGCCATAGTTGCTGAGCCGGTACCACGAGAGCCGAGGATGGCTCGCTGGGCAACACTTATGCCCAGGTCAGGGGGAGGCCAACAGATGTCTTGGAGGCCCGAGTTTTTTGGGTGGTTGCGGCGACAGCTGATTGTGGTCGAGGATTGGCCCTATGCTGGGACCGATTTCATCGGAGATCCCGACCTTCCGCTCCCGGAGGGGGAGGATTGGGATGAGGAGTTGGGTATGATACTCTCTTTTTGATTTTTTGGTAATACATGTTCATTCTAATAACAGTTTTATGTGTATGCATACGTCGGCCCAGAGATGTCCGCGAGCATGTCGCCCATTGTGCGGAGAACCCATGCCGAACATGACCCTCAGGCGGAGGGTGGCGAGGGAGGTGAACTAATTCAGAACCTGGAGGGCATCGCCTGGGGGGTCTCGGACTATGCACGGCTAGCATATGTTCCGCTAGCATACCAGCGACACACTGTGGGGGTGCCCAGTCGCCTCCACCGACTACTAAGACGCTTAGTGCGTGCGGTGGCTTGTTACCACGAGCACCATGCAGATTAGACATTAGGGCTTTTCATATGCATATTTTTTGAGAGACATGTCGTCTCTAGCTGTATTAAGACGAACATGTATATTTTTTATTTTATGTGATGCACATTATGTAAACATTTCGACACACACATATATATACCTATTTCTGGATGGATCTCTTTACAGATGATGTTTTTTATATGCTATGAAAATGTCTAATACAATGTTATCTTAATGCATCAGTTGCATAACAAAAGACCCAATGAAAAGGTTCACGTAATGTATCTAATCACACATTTTATTTTTATGCAAGCTTAAAATCACACATGGAAACACACATGCAAACTATGCTTGGAAATGAGTTTTATTTTTATGCAAGCTTAAAACACAAACTATGCTTGAGGAAGACGAGCATGCCCCTAGCATGGTGTCTCAATTCGAGGTACATGCCCCCCAAGCTTCAGTCCATAGGAAATGGAGTGAAGGTTGAAAACATAAGAGATTTGAACTAAATCTATCAAAACTCAAATTGACCGGGCTCATGTTTCATTATTTTAACGAGGTTGACACAATTGAAAGAACTGTCCTCGTAGCAACTTGTTTCATTGTTTTAGGAGCTTGGCATAAGAAGAGGAACTGTGCTCCGGTGAGCTCGACGGAGGAGGCTCGGGAGAGAGATGATCAGATACATCACGCTCTAGACAATCTGACATTGCCCCCAGGCTAGGCATAAAGGAGGAACGATGATGTGTATCGCTCCAAGGCAGCTCCTCAAGAGACATTGTTTCAACAATGGCTTCGTCAGAAGGGAAAGTCTCTTTAAGAGGATCAGGCGAGTCGGCCTCACCGAGCCAGGGGGATTTAGAATAGATATCTAAATCCATGCTCGAGGGAGCATGTTGAGAGGGAGGAGGATCGGATGCGGCGACGATTTCACAATAATTAATCTCTACTGGAGTTAAGGGCATCGATTCTCCAAAATCAGTCACCTGTTCAGGTGAAGGGATGATCCATGGGTCGTCATACCTAGAGATCATATTAACTTGAACGGTGTGTGGTGGCGGTGCGGGAAAAATACCCATGAGGAGTACAGGGTCCTTGAAGAGACCGATTCCTACACTGTCAGGGGGATAGGGGATCTTATCCACGTAAGAAACGTTGTTCTCAGAGGTGGAGGTGAAGAAAGACAACTGATCCACAGTAACAATTTTTCCCTCATGAGGGAACTTAAGAAGTCGAAAGAGGGTGGATGTCATGCATAGCATGGCGTGAGTCCAACTGCGGCCGAGAAGAAAATTGTAATTAATCTTGGCATCAACTACTTCTACTTCTACATTGATTGTCTTCCCCTGTAACGTAATCGGAAAACTCTCGAGAACACCCAGGGGTTTAGATTCCTGACCATCGAATGCCTCTAGGGCATTGGGAGATGATGAAAGAGCCGGAGAGCCAATGGCCTTCCAGCAGGCGGACGACATGACACAGGTAGAAGCACCCTCATCCACCACGGCCCTATGGATGTTAAGACCATTGATCCCGACTTTAATAACAAGAGCGATTTGATGTGGAAGCCGGGGGGTAAAATTTTCTAAGTCGAAGGTGAGAAGATTAGAATCAGTGGGATCAAGTCCACCGATTGCAGACAACAAAGCTTTCTGTTGCGAAGGGAAACTTTGAAGGACTTCCAATGCGGACATAGAAGAAGGCGCCTATGCCAAATCCTTAACAATACTGTAGTGCTGAGTGGCACGGGCATTTGGATTGTAGGAAGACCTTCGTAGAACACCTTTAGAAGGTGGCCTCACAACAGGTTCAGCCATAGGCTTCTCAATTTCTAAAGAACCAGAGACAGGTGGAGGAGGTGGGCCATCCAAAACTTCCTTTCCAGCTGCTTGACGTGGTCCAGCATAATCCCTCAAACATGTAGCAACGGAGACAGGTGCAGCACCATTGATCATAAAGACTTGGGACCCAAATGGTGCAGATGGTGAAGGCTTCTCAACCATCTGGGTCTGCTGAGACGGGAACGGTTCTTTAAGAATTGCCGGAGTCCCTTTGGAGCCTTTGAGAAGTTGACTAATTTCAGATCGTCGTGGAAAATACTTGGTATAATGATCTCCTTCACAAATAAGGCAGGGGTACTTCAGTTTACGTTGAGAACCATCCTCAGTACGAGGTTTGGAAGAGTCTGGCTTTGGGGCGTCAGGTCTGGATTTTCCTTTGCCCTTCTTTTTTCCTTTGGAGGCTTTTTCCGTAGGATTAGCTTGAACGACATTAACCTCCATAGTTTTGCCAAAATCTGGGGGGGTGGGAAGAGCAGAATTATTGGAAGAATTAGATTTCTGCTTCCCATTCGAAGATTTTTGAGAATTTTGAGACACGGAACCAATAACACCATCTACCGTTGGGGTAGGTGGAGCTTTAGAGGTTCCCGGGCGTGGAGCATCAGTCAACATATCATAAAGCGTGCCAGACTGAGAGTATACCAGATCAAGATACTGGGCACGCGCTATGGCTTGTTCTTTAGTCACACATGCCCCCATAGCAATATCTTGTGCGATTTTGTTAACAAAGGATGTGGTGAACCAATGAGTTAGTAGTTGATCAAGTATATCGAACTTGATCAGCCTATGACGACGTCGCCACTCATGAATATGATCGGATATGTGAGTGGCTTTATCCTGCTTCAACGAAGTTAGGAGATGCATCCCGGCTTCATAACGAACCGGTAACTGAAACTTAGTTAGAAAAGCCATTGCTAAAGTATTGAAATCCTGAAAGATGCCACGAGGTAGTTCAATATACCACTTAGCGGCAACACCGGTAAGAGTGCGCTGGAAGAGACGTAGACAAATTGAATCATCGACCCAAGAATTAGACGAACACCACAAATGGTAGGTCATTACATGAGCTTGGGGGTCTTCACCAGCTTTACCTTCAAACTTTGGGCAGTCGCCGGGTACCTTGGTCGGAACCGGAGGCCAATAGGGATTATGAAGAATCGTATCATTGGTTAATTTAGAAATCTCTGGTAATTCCAAGGTAGCCAAGAATGGAAATTGCGGATTGAACGGCATGCCAGGCCCTCGATAAGGACTGGTACCTGTACTCCACACTGGTTGAGAATATCCTTGCCCCCATGGGTTCTGTCCGGTAGGATTCTGACCGTAGGGGGTATAGGGTGTATAACCAGTCTGATTCGGTTGCTGGTAACCAGTGTACGGGGCTTGATAACTAGAGTATGGAGCCTAATTGTATGTCGGCCCCGTTTGGGCAGCCTGTGGATTTGGCTGCTGAGTATAAGTGTAGCCAAGTTGTTGAGTGTAATAATGGGAAGCTTGGGGCGGATTATAAGTTGGTCGAGATTGACCGTGAGGGTAGTAACCGCCTTGAGGTTGAGCGAGCTGCTGATAGGTGGGACCCTGCTGAGCCTGATAATTAGGGTGCACCGGTTGATTCGGTTGCGGCATCGAGTAAATCAGCTGTTGGGTAGGGTTAACAGAGTGTGCAGGCTGGCCTGGTTGGACAGGCTGACCTGGCTGAACGGGCTGCCCTGGTTGAACAGGTTGACCCGAATAAACAGGTTGTGCCGGTTGTCCAGGTTGACCTGGTTGTTGAGGAGCACCAGGTTGTACCGGATGGGCCGGTTGGCCTGCTAGTGGAACACCGGGTTGTGCCGGATGGACCGGTTGGCCTGGTGGAGGAATGGAGCAAGGTGGCCGTTGGTAACCGGTTTGACCTATAGCAGGACCATAAGGTAGTCCTAGCTGATGTGGAGCAATAGGATACTGAGGTTTCATGGGTTGGGAAGGTTGGACTTGCCCCCCAGGACCATATACCGGCCCTGGTTGGTACCCCAGTTGGCCTGTGAGTCCTTGAGGTTTCCCTGGTTGGAACCCAGGAAGAGGCTACACGAGTTGACCTGAAGGATTGTAATACTGTCCTTGCGGACCGTATAATGGCCCCTGCTGGCCTGCAGAGTAACCTTGCGGGTCATAAGGATAGCCAGGCTGGCCCAAAGGTTGGCCTTGAAAAGGTGGTCCTTACAGGTTATAAGGCTGCCCAGTCTGGTTATATAGTAAACCCTGAGAATGAAGTTGAGCCTCAGGAGCGGGTAAACGTAAAGGATTCCTATGCTCATCATATTGATATGGAAAAACATACACGAGTGTACCATCCTGTGCATAATGCGAAAAATACGAGTGGTTGGGATCTTGAGAGGATTGTCCGACCTCGGGGTTTGATTGTTGTAGGGAAAATTGATACTCGTCAGGAGAGATGTTCTCCAGCATAGCAGAAGCTATGTAGACGTCTTCAAGAAGCGATGTGGTCCTTACGGACTGAGTAGTAACAGCAGGTGTAGATGCAGCCACACAAACTGTGGGCCTGACGGGTACAGAAGTGACCTGAGGGGATGTCGTGATGGGTGTCCTAGGAGACATCCCCAATGAAGGAACAATCGGCCTCGTAGAAGAAGCTGATACCCCCATGGAGGCAACAGTGGCGATAATCTGACCTAAGGATCTATACCCTGCTGGTAATGAGGGACCGGGCAAAGACATAACAGATGATTCAGCGTTGTCTTCTGGGAATAACTTCCGAGTTACTTCTGGGAATAGCTAGTAATCTTCACCAGACGTAGGGATTTCCTCGCTAGCAGAATGACTGGATTCACTCATATTTGAACCTGCCGCTAGATCTCGTAACAGATGACGAGGAATAGGAGGAATAACAGCAGCTAAAAAAGGCGAACCCGATGTAAGAGGAGGGAAATGTTCCCCTACTCCAAATCCAGACCAAGGGTCGGATAAGGGCCAATTGAACTCAACTGGTCCTCCAAAGGGAAGCTTAGACAGAACCGGTCCCCCGTCGGGAAACTCGGAAATGATGCGCTACTGAGGTTCAGCAGAGGATTGAGAAACCTCTGATGAATCGTCCGTATATGGACTACCAGTAGACAAAACTGAGGGTTCCGCCACTGTGGTAGTAACGATAAGAGAAAAAGATCAAACACACACACGGGCTGAAAAAGAATCAAGGAACACAATCAAACGGCCAACAAGCAAAATCTAACAGGGCGTGTGGTCACGGGTGATTTATTTTACGACATTGAAACTTAGAAACTTCACCGTTTCATGTTTTAAGAGTCGAGAAATGGATGAAATATGACTCTATCTCTTTCAGTTTTGAAGCAAGTGTGAAAGGACAAGCGCTTGGTGATCTTTTCAAATTTAAAGAGTCAGATAAGATCAAAATTACTGCGCAGGAATACTAGGAAAAAGGGTGTACCAAATAACCGTGAACTGCAATATACACCTTGGTTTCAAACTGAAAGAGAAATCAACCAAGGACTTAACATACATGCAGGCAGTCTCCTCGAATGTTGTGTCCGGTGTATCACGAGTATAGGGTGGTAGACTCAGCTTCCTATAGATAAAAAATAGAAACCTAATGGGGTCTCCCTTTATATACGCGACGGTATGGGGAGCACAAGTCCGTACTAGTGCTGTCTAAAGCCAAGAGGAGAACAACAACTACTAGGTTTAAAGACGCCGAAACACGTCTCTAGCCTAGACCTCTAAATATTTCGATAATGTTTCAATGCTTCCTTAGTGTAAATTGAATGAATTTTAATTTTTATCTCCAATTATGTTTCAGTTTTCAGGCCCTAGTGAGTGTTACATTTCAAAATTGCCTAAATGCACACTACATGCCACACTATATCATTTCATTCGATGAAAGCTAATTAAGAGAGAGTTAAGAGCTTTTCACACAATAAAAAAATGACCAGAAAACAACCAATGATATCTCTAATGCGGATAATGGAAACTAAAAGCTTTTCATTCAAAGTTACTAATCACTAATAACACCGAAAATATTTAATTCACACTAACTAATCCGAAGCAAAAGAGAATTTTTTTGTATTTTCACTGTTTAAGAGAAAAATGCACTAACAAAATGAAAACAAATGAGACAAGCAATTTGAGAAGCAAAAGAAAGAGAGGAAAAAAATCAAATTTCACTCAATGCAAGCACACAATCATATCTCAAATCGACAAAAAGTCCCTCAAATCAAAAGACACCCAAAGACTCAAATGAACCATGTAATCTAGGCCCAAAACGAGAAAAGGCGGAATTCGAATGAAGAAGGAGCCAATCACTCAAACAATGCAATAAGACAATAGACAACCACCAAACGAGTTCAAAGAAGCGATCACAAAGCTGACTGATCAGACAGAAACCAAAAACTCCCATAGGGAGGCTCGATGCACAATAGCACCTAGATGCCCTAGGGCTAAAATGTAAAATCGATAGAAATGGGCAAACAACCAAAGGAAGAAGGTCACAGTCAGTCAAACAAGGCTCCAGAACACTCAAGCAATCAAAAAAATGAAACCAAAGTCACAGATTAAGCTCAGAAAGCTCAGAACCAAGCAAACCCTAGCACTTCACAGCCCTGGCATGACTGTCAGGCTGAAACTAGCACCATAACAAGATTGGTGCGAGTAGTGAATTAGCAACTAGTGCCAATTGGCGCAACTGTCACGCTATTAAGCACGCCAGTCAAGTTCACTATGAAAAAATAAAAAATGAGCAATCCAAGAAGCAGACCAGTGATGTTGGAGCTCAAACCAAAAGCCAAAGACACAAAAAGAGCCCGCCAAAGAAGTGCAGTCAAAGCGAAGAAACTCGTCCCAGTGGAGTCGCCAATTTATTGTGGAGGTAAATCCCCTCTGCGGACAGAGGCGATCCCTACTAGCCCAAAACAGGTCTAGCAATAATCGTAACACGCTATGGCGTAGGTCCCTAATTGCAATAAACCAACTTGTGAAGAAGTCTTAACTCGAATCCAACGTTGTTTTTTGTAGAGAAGGTAGTGCTCCTGTTCCTTTTCTCCGACAGATCACAATCCTCACGCTCGTCGCTATCAAACACCTGCACACGCAAGAAACACAACAAACACAAGCGTAAAATCCAATATATACAATTATGCGTCAGTCAGAGAGGACAAAACTCATGATCATAATGAACAAAATGAGTGGAACCATAACCAATAGTCGCTTATCATTAATTCATACAAAGGAAAATGCAACTTGGCTCTTACGCTGAATTCTCCTTCGACGGGTCATCAATGGAATACGTCTCGGTAAAGCTTGTCAAGGATGGGGACAAGCCTCTCTCTTCGATCGTCAATCTCCTTGCTATAGATTTGGCTCTATGAGGGCTATTGCAGCATTCTTTAGGCTATGAAGGCTCTTGGAGACTCTTGGAGATTCTTGGAGACTAGCTTGCAAAGGGAAATGGCAAGCTTATATAGATGGTGGAAGGGGAGTTGGGATCCCTACAATCATGGGATTGGCCCTATCCTCAAGGAAGCTTCCATGAGAGGTGGAAAACTACTTCCTCTACATGGAGATTCGAAGCCAACCTCCCAACTCAAATTAGAGACCAGTTTAGGAATTGGTTGGGGTCAATCTTCCGCCATTTATTTTTTAAAAACACCCTTTATTAAGCTTGGCGCGGGTGCGGCTCTGAGAAAGAGCGCCAATTGGCGCGCCCTCTTTGGAGGATTTGCCCTCTTGGCGCGAGGGTTGAACTGTGTACCCGCGCCAATGCAAAAAAGGCTATTTTTAGGGTTTTTCACAAGGAGTTGTCTTCAGGGCAATGAAAGTACATGTTCAGGGGAATGCCATGAAAGTGTTTTCAAGTTATGCCACTACTCACAGGTCATGGAAAGAGCCCTCCAATGTGCGAGACGGGGAATTGCAGGGACGGTGACAAATTACTGTGTAACGAGACATAGAGAATATAATGAGAGCCATAAGTGTGAGCAAAAAGCTTACAAAAGCTTGTAAAGTGATCCTCAAAAGCCTTTTTATCAATAAGGCTTCTATAAATTTCTTCATTTTCCATTATTTTGCTTCATTTTCCTTCTCACATGCAACTTTTAGCATCTACACCTTCCTTTTCTCCTATTTTCCTTTATTTCTCCTACTGGTATTATATATTTTTACATGTATTTTTAACGAGGGTTGTTACATCAACCAACTAGACCTAAACAAACTCCCAAGTTTGAGGAACAACCTCATTCTATAATAGATAAGTAGGAATAAACCCAAGTTTTATAATTTTAATTATTTTGAATATTTTGGACTTATTGATTGTTTTATGTGAGAGTGAGGCTAACATTCCCCCCCTCAATCATAAGTCCAAAGTAAAAACTTGGTACCATCTCCAAGTCTTCATGCTGAAACTGCTAAGTTGACCTTCAATGAAGAACTGCCTGAAAAACCACCAAAACTGGATGCCGAAAAAACTCCAATATGAAGAGAGCACACCAAGAGAAGTTAATCAAATGAAAGTCTAATACAACTCTGAAAATGCTTGAAAACTCAATCAAATGTCAATCTGTAATTCAAAAGGATCCATCTATCCTTTGCTTTGTCCAATGACCATCCAAGTGAACAAAAGAATGTCCAAAAATTCTCTCAATCAACATCCCAATCGGTTTCCCACTAGAAAAATTTTGATGCCCACTAACAAAACTTGTTGATGTCGAAACTTTCAATATGACAACCATCAATTCCCCCCTTTGTCAGTTGAAAGGAGAGACCATAACCATATTCATTTGTTTTTTAATTGCCACCTTCAGATGTAGGAGATTTTCACCATTGTACTCCCCACATGAGAGTAACATCTTCATGTGACTGTTGGCTGTAATAGGTGAGATTGAATTTTGCGATAAAACTTATACAATTGTTTGACTGTAGATGACCACTCCCAAGGATCAAGCCATGCATAATTGATCTTCATTCTGGTTAGTTGGTTTTGTTTGCAACATCTCTCTGGTGAGTGGTTCTTCTTGTCACAATGGTGACAACGATGGAGATCAAAACAATGATCATCCATATGATCTGTTCTTTGACAATGCTGACATTTTAGATTTAATTTAACTTTCTCATGGTTGATCCAGAAATCCTCCACTGATAAACTTGATTGGTTTTGTATAATATGGGATATGTAAGTTGTTGTCATCTTTCTCATATACTAGACCACATCGATTTTTGTTACATTGGATTTCTTCCCATAGTTTAATGATTGGATTGGAACAAGAAGGCTAAACTTGATCATGGACAACTCCCACATTTGAATTTGTATGGTTGATTGGCTTGGAATCATCATCTTCTGCATTATAATTTGTATTGTTGAAATGCTTCGAAACACAACCCTTTTGCAACAGCCCATCTCATTGCAGTTGTCATTCAAGTTGGAGAAACTCAACCATTTAACGAGCTTGATGTAGATACATTTTAATATCAACAAGAGTCGCTTTGCAGATTTTTACCGTGTCTTCAATAGTGGATAAGATTAGATTGTTAAGAACCTCTAACAACTAAATGTTTTTCTCTATGTGAACTCGCTCACTTGAACTCATGCTCGCTTGATTTTAACACTTACTTGATTTTTCGAACTCGCTAGCTTGAACTTGTTTGCTTAAACTTGATTTCTTGAATTTTAGGCTCGCTTGATCTTATAGTTGTGCTTTGCTTACTTGATTTGAAAAGTTTTCGGTGTTGGCTACCACAGAAAATGCACCCAATTCGATTCAATTTACAATGATTAAAATGGGTGTCGGGTTCAACCGAGAATGCATCCAGTACAATTCCAATTCAACTTAATAAGTTAACTTACAAAAGATTATGATTTGCAAGTTACAATACAATTCAATTTTGATTTGATTTGACTCTTACAAAAAATGGTTATAAGTGCATTGTTCAAAAATTAATGTTTAATTGATGCAAATGTTGTTGATGTAGTTGCGTGTTGATGCAGACTTGTCTTGAAATGTTGATTATTGCTTGAGTTTGCTTTTTTTTGAAGCTTCTTAATTGTAGGTGCTTGAACATATATGCTTTGCTACTTGATTACAGATGCTTAAACTCCTAGAGTGTATTGTTGTATGATGAAAAATTGCAACTATTGTGTCAAAACTAGACAAAAAATACCATAAGTCTTCAAACATAAAATCACCGTCACATGCTAGTAAAGTGTACCTAAGATCCCCTTATTCAGATTTCAAGCAAATCTATAACACTTGGCATTTTTTTTTTCTTTTTTTCTGACATTCAATCACTTCCTTAACATTCCACTCTGCACTTCATTCCACTCTGCACGTCGTTCACTAACATTCCAATTATAAAAAGTTTTAATTAATAGCTACACCCTACGATAATGAGCTCAAAGACCCGATTTCTCCCAAACCATCTCATTTCCATACTATTCCAATGGACTAAGAACCTTTAAATTGATTGACCACAATTATTCAAAACAGACTATTCTTGGGATTCAAACTTCTATGCATTGACACTCTACTATGATGTTTTAACGCACACCGCTACAGGATTCAATGCAACACTTAAAATTGATTTTTCATGAAACAATAGAATAAAAGCGACTTACCTCCAACATACTCAAAATGTGTGTTTTCCATCTCACTAATTTAAAGACTTCACGACTTTGATGTACTTACTTCACCACTTCTTCTCGTTTGATGATGCAGTATCAATGTGAACGCCTGGTACTCGAGAATAGATCAGTCAAATAGGTTACATGATGATATTATTTCTCAAGTAGCATTTTCAATGCATTGCAAATTTTTAGACACAGGTACTCCAGGCAGATTATAACACTCCTTACGGTGATTCACTGCTACGTACACTTCTACGTTGGTGATTTCTTGAAACTCGACTCCACCAGGCACAGCTTAAATATATCTACTGCAGTGTGATTTGGAAGAAACTGATTCAAATTCTATGCATTGGAGTCATTTAATGTTGTAACTGGGGCAGGAGTACAACGCCTCTGGCTTTGGTCAAGGAGCGGAAAAACAAAAGGACAAGGCACACACAGCCGAAGTGAAAAAAAACCAAGAAATATTAGCCACTCAGTTATTTTCAAACTAACATCTTTCCCGGCTAACTTTACTTGCATCGGGAATATTGCCGATGTGGATGGACGCGTACAATGAGAATGAACTATTCATTTTTTTCAGTGCAAACCTGGAATCCAAATGTACAACTGAAACAGAGAAGATTGTTGAAATTTGATGGGGTCAGATCGCTTCTCAATCTGATTTTGGTTAGTTCATAGTTTTAATGGTGCACTTTCCACCCATGCCGCAAACTACTCTTTGACTATTGATGCCTTTGACTTGATCTCTTACCTACATCGCTCAATCTCCCAACAAATCGTTGTAGTGGGAAAGCAAGAGTCGTTGATCCATACATACGACCCAAGCAATTGTTCAGTTTTTAGCGATTGTAAGCTCTTAATTGCTTCTTCCAAGCCAAGATGTCAATCACTTGTGCAACATTTCTTCCCTTCAAAGTGAACCTATCCTCTAATTCTTCTTCAAGCGGCTCACAAAAAATGTAGTGAGAATTAGAGGGCACGGGCCTGCGTCTTCTCTCACATGTTGCTGCAGAGATATTTTTATGGAATATTGATTCCCTCCATAGTCTGATACCGAATTCAAACGTGTACAGACAGAGGCACCCCAGATTGGCATAAATCCTTGACAATTCACATCCTAACAGCCATTTAGATAGCTTGGTCCATGTTGCCTATAATCTAGCCACAAGACTATTATCATACTAGAAAATTGGAGATTGGATTTCTCTCCTTCGCTCAGTCCAACACTTACTCTCTATGCAATGACGATATGTCACATGGTAACCTCAACGAAGTTTTGAATAAATACAGCTTTAACATTGCGCTCTCTGCTCTAGCACCTTGAGCTCTGCACTTTGAAGACATTTTTGTATTTTACCCATTTTGATATCTAACATGCTTGCTTGTACTCGCTCTCTTGCAGCCCGAGATTATGAGAAGGTACTGCCTTTGAACGAATACATATTTCATTTTGTACTACTGCACTGACGTGCATATTGTTTTACCTTTTTTTGTACAAAGGGGTATCCCTAATATCATAGGGTTTTATCTTAGTTGTTGTTTACTTAAGCAAAGTTTTTTCTTATATATCAATCCTTCAATAGTAAGAATGGAACGATCCTCTCATTCAAAGCACAACCTTCCAAACGATGGATTATGCCATAGGGTTTGCTCTAAATTGATATCTAGTTCAAATATGAGCATCTGAATAAAAGTTAAAAAAAAAAAAAAAGCATCTCAATTGTAACCAAACCACATGCCCTTTCAAGAAGACTCTTGTTCTCACAATAACAACTTTTTAATGCTTATAACTTAAAATAAATTATTGTTGACCTGAATGATGCATTCTATTGTTATTGGGATTAGCTCAAACAATTGTGATGATAATAATTCTACTAAGGGTTGTTGTTGCTTGATAGCCAACAAAAAATCATGCGACCAACATCATAATAAATCTTTGTAGAAACTTTACATTGCTATAACACGTACTCATCGTATATCAACTCATATATTTATGCGGACTTTGTAGTTTCCAGGACTGCAGGCATCTGCTATGTTGGCTCTTTGCAAGCTAATGGTTGTTGATGCAGAATTCTTGGTGCCTTTATATAGATCCCACATCTATATTTGAATTATGGTGCATTTATATAGATCCCACATCTATATTTGAATTATGGTGCATTTATATAGATCAAACAACTCTTTTGAATGCATAGAGCATGGCTCTCCTTATCATGTATACCCAACAGGTAGCCACCCCTCAACGCATAACACTTTAACAACACAAATCTCAGAAGAAAAAAAATTAAATGCCACACACCAGCATCACGAACCTCAACTCGGCTCTACGCACTAGAAGACAACATTTTCAATCCATTTTCAACTATCCCATTGCTGATGCAGATAATTGGGTTGGAACTCCACCCATGGTGAATATTACTGGAAATTTCTCGTACAACTAGTGCATTAAATCACAGGCAGTTGTGAGCAAATTGGTGGATCCGCTGACAATCGAGATCTGTTGAAGCAGGATCATGCACACAGCGAACAACACATATGCATATGAAATGACACTCCAAACAATCTTTATTCCAGCTAACCCTCATGACCCTCGCTCAGACAACAAATATTTACGCCTCCAGCCTTTCTCTAATACCAAATAAAGGATATCAAAAACTAATAAAAATATAAATTATGAGAGACAGAGACCAAAACTAAGACATGGTGGAAAAGGCATAAAGCCTCAATGTATATTTTCTCTCTCTAAATAATGATAATCATACAATATAAAAATACATCAAGAGTATGTCTCAAGATAGTGCATCTATCTTGAACACACAATCACTTTGGTTGAGTAAATATCTCAACCACACACTAATATAGGAGCCTAACTAGTTGGAGAGAATCTGTCAACCAACTAGACCTAAACAAACTCCCAATTTTGAGGAACAATCTCATTCTAGAATAGAGAGGTAGGAATAAATCCAAGTTTTATTATTATAATTATTTTGAATATTTTGGACTTATTGATTGTTTTATGTGAGAGTGAGGCTAACAAGCGGTTAGGGTGATTTCTCTTTACTTGATAATTGCTTGTGAAATTGTGTTGGCTTATTATTACTTTTATTATGTTTTTTTCATCAAAAATTTACCAAAACCATAAACTATGAAGATCACAAATAGACAATGAATATAAGATGTAGGCTCTAGGCAAGGGAAAAACCTGTCCAAGGGGAAAACCCATAAAATTCTTCTCTTCTTATAGAATTATATCAAATGAGAAATCCAAGACCCAAACAACAATACCAAGACCTCCAACTCGACCCAAGTCAACCCTCCTCCCAAGCTCTTCCAGGAAGTCAAAGTCAACTCAAGTCAAAACCTTTGAAACCAACTCCACCTTCAGAATTTCGACTCCTAGCTTCAGATTTTTTGTCCCCAGCTTCATAATTTCAAACCTTCAGGGAATCTGTAACTTCCACCCCTACAAAAATTTCAAATTTTTGCATGTCTAAGAGATCTAAGACAAATTCTAGAGCATAAAATTCAATTTTCTTCCTTCTTTAGACTTCGCTTTCTTCTCTTACTTTCTAGCTCCTTCTTCTCTTGAATTTTGCTCTTATTTACTTGGAGATAAAACTTACTTGTGGTGCTTCAAATGAGGTGGAATTGTCTCTATTTATACACATCCAGGAGGCCGAATTACCCCTTCCAAGGCCGACTTGAAGCGGCAGGGCTAACTTGGTCTTGTGGGTACAAAAATTACATTTTTGACTCAAATAAATTCCTTTTCCCACTTTATTTTCATAGTCCAAATGGGAGTTGTCTCTATAACAATAATTTGACTTATGAAAAATATTGTTTTGGCTCAATAAAAAATAGAAGCATGGAGAACATGCTTGACTTAGATGACCAAATAATTTGGGCATGAAACCCATGTTTGTAAAATAATATTTCTTTTTATTCTTTTGAACATTAAATGAAATATATAATAACAAAAATACAATAGAAATTATGAAGACCGAACCTAGTTACATTTTCTAATAGTCCCTCTTAACTAGGGAGGTTTTCATAATCTTAGAACACGTACAAGGATACTCTTAAACTGAGATATTCTCATAAGAAGAGTCAAACTAGTAAGCCATATTTTTAATCATCAAGACCATGACCAACATTGTCAACTAGCAACATAGTGATACCATTCGACCAACAAGCTCTAAATCTCCACAATATTAGAGCTCAATGTTGGGAGGCACACATATCAACACCTCAACCTCTTAAGGCACATACCCCATCTAGAAGTTCACAAGGTATGTCCTTATAGGAATTATTCTTATCTTGGATTCCCAATCCTCAAAGAATATTGATCCTTTTTAACCACTCTTATCTTGAATACCCTATTAGATCTTCAAAGAGTGTCGGTCCACCGGACTACTTCCTATCCTGGATTTCTAATCCAAAAGGAGTACTAGTCCCCAGATGCTCACCCAATCCTCCATTCTACCTCCCAGTGTGATGCACTAAATGTACGGTAGTTATTCTTGGTTTAGTGCATGACACCCATGGAGAATATGGTTTCCATCATCTCTCCTCAACCAAGGAGGAGGTCCTTATTCCTTTTAAAATATGAAGGAGATTTCTTGCTCCCACACAATCAGGGAGACTTCATCAAAATCATATGTTTCATTCTTTTTTTCCCGCTCGCTTGCAACCCAAGATTATGAGAAGGTACTGCCTTTGAATGAATAGATATTTCATTCTATACTACTGCACTGAGGTGCATATTGTTTTACCTTTTATTGTACAAAGGGGTATCCCTAATATCACAGGGTTTTATATTAGTTGTTGTTTACTTCAAGCAAAGTTTTTTCTTATATATCAATCCTCCAATAGTAAGAATGGAACGATCCTCTCATTCAAAGCACAATATTCCAAACGATGGACTGTGCCATAAGGTTTGCTCTAAATTGATATCTAGCTCAAATACGAGCATCCAAATAAAAGTAAAAAAAAAACATCTGAATTATAACCAAACCACGTGCCCTTTCAAGAGGACTCTTGTTCTCACAACGACAATTTTTCAATGCTTATAACTTTAAAAAATTCTTGTTGACCTGAATGATGCGTTCTACTGTTACTGGGATTAGCTCAAAGAGTTGTGACAATAACAATTATACTGATGGTTGTTGTTGTTTGATAGCCAACAAAAAATCATGCGACCAAAATCACAATAAATCTTTGTAGAAACTTTACATTGTTGCAACATGTACTCATCGTATATCAACTCATATATTTATGTAGACTCTATAGTTTCGAGGATTGCAGGCATCTGCTATGTTGGCTCTTTGCAAGCTAATGGTTGTTGATGCATAATTCTTGGTGCGTTTATATAGATCTCACATCTATATTTGAATTATGGTGCATTTATATAGATAAAAACAACTCTTTTGAATGCATAGAGCATGGCTCTCTTTATCATGAATACATAACAGGTGGCCACCCCTCAACGCATAACACTTTAACAACACAAATCTCATAAAAAATTTCAATGCCACACACTAGCGTCACGACCCTCAACTCGGCTCTACGCACTAGAAGACAACATTTTCTATCCATTTTCAATTATCCCGCTGCTGATGTAGATAGTTGGGTTGGAACTCTGCCCATGGTGAATATTACTGGCAATTTCTCGTACAACTAGTGCATTAAATCACTGGCAGTTGTGAGAAAATCAGTGGATCCGCTGACAATCAAGATCTGTTGAAGCAGGATCATGCACACAATGAACAATACATATGCATATGCAACGACGCTCCAAACAATCTTTATGCCAGTTAACCCTCATGACCCTCGCCTGGACAACAAAGATTTACGCCTCCAACCTTTCTCTAATACCAAATAAAGGATATCAAAAACTAATAAAAATAGAAATTATGAGAGATAGAGATCAAAACTAAGACAAGGCGGAAAAGGCATAAAGCCTCAATGTATATTTTCTCTCTCTAAATAATGATAATCATACAATATAAAAAGACATCAAGAGTATGTCTCAAGATAGTGCATCTATCTTGAACACACAATCACTTTGGTTGAGTAAATATCTCAACCACACACTAATATAGGAGCCTAACTAGTTGGAGAGAATCTGTCAACCAACTAGACCTAAACAAACTCCCAAGTTTGAGGAACAATCTCATTCTAGAATAGAGAGGTAGGAATAAATCCAAGTTTTATTATTATAATTATTTTGAATATTTTGGACTTATTGATTGTTTTATGCGAGAGTGAGGCTAACAAGCGGTTAGGGTGATTTCTCTTTCCTTGATAATTGCTTGTGAAATTGTGTTGGCTTATTATTACTTTTTTTTATGTTTTTTTCATTAAACAATTATCAAAACCATAAACTATGAATATCACAAATAGACAATGAACATAAGATGTAGGCTCCGCACAAGGGAAAAACCCGTCCAAGGGGAAAACTCATAAAATTCTTCTCTTCTTATACTCTTATAGAATTATATCAAATGAGAAATCCAAGACCCATACAACAATACGAAGACCTCCAACAAGACCCAAGTCAACCCTCCTCCCAAGCTCTTCTAGGAAGTCAAAGTCAACTCAAGTCAAAACCTTTGAAACCAACTCCAGCTTCAGAATTTTGACACCCAGCTTTAGAATTGTTTTCCCCAGCTTCATAATTTCAAACCTGCAGGGAATCTGTAACTTCCACCCCTACAAAAATTTCAAATTTTTACATGTCTAAGAGATCTAGGACAAATTCTAGAGCATAAACTTCAATTTTCTTCCTTCTTTAGACTTCTCTTTCTTCTCTTGAATTTCGCTCTTATTTCCTTGGAGATAAAATTTGCTTGTGGTGCTTCAAATGAGGTGGAATTGTCTCTATTTATACACATCCATGAGGTCGAATTACCCCTTTGAAGGCCGACTTGAAGCAATAGGATTGACTTGATCTTGTGGGTATACAAATTATATTTTTGACTCAAATAAATTCCTTTTTCCACTTTATTTTCATAGTCCAAATGGGAGTTGTCTCTATAACAGTAATTTGACTTATGAAAAATATTATTTTGGCTCAATAAACAATAGAAGCATGGAGAACATGCTTGACCTAGATGACCAAATAATTTGAGCATGAAACCCATGTTTGTAAAATAATATTTATTTTTATTCTTTTTATCATTAAATGAAATATATAATAAAAAAAATACAATAGAAATTATGAATACCGAACCTAGTTACATTTTCTAACAGTCCCTCTTAACTAGGGAGGTATTCATAATCTTAGAACACGTACAAGGATACTCTCAAACTGAGATGTTCTGATAAGAAGAGTTAAATTTGTAAGCCATGTTTTTAATCATCAAGACCATGACCAACATTGTCAACTAGCAACATAGTGATACCTTTCAACCAACAAGATCTAACTCTCCACAATATTAGAGCTCGATGTTGAGGCACACATATCGACACCTCAACCTCTCAAGGCACATACCCCATCTAGAAGTTCACAAGGTATGTCCTTATAGGAATTATTCTTATCTTGGATTCCCAATCCTCAAAGAAAATTGATCCTCGTTAACCAATCTTATCTTGGATACCCTATTAGATCTTCAAAGAGTGTCGGTCCATTGCACTACTTCCTATCTTGGATTTCTAATCCTCAAGGAGTACCAGTCCCCAGATGCTTATCCAATCCTCCATTCTCCCTCCTAGTGTGATGCACTAAATGTACGGTTGTTATTCCTGGTTTAGTGCGTGACACCTATGGAGAATATGGTGTCCATCATCACTCCTCAACCAAGGAGGAGGTCCTTAATCCTTTTAAAATATGAAGGAGATTTCTTGCTCCCGCACAATCAGAGAGACTTCATCAAAATCATATGTTTCATTCTTTGTTTCTTTCATTAGCTACTTTCCCTTTTCTGGATATCATAGTAGTAGTTGTAAGGCCTTATATCTCTCATCTTCATATTATAATTAAGCTTCGACCTTCCTAGATGTTGTGGAGGCACAATCTTTCTCGATCTTCCTTCATGACAGGGTTATTGCCACTAGCCTCTTACATCACTTTCCATCAATCATTATCTTCATCATCAATAATATCTTTCCAAACCAATTAATGTAGAGCTAATAATAGCTCCCTTTGTTCATTGGGAAAGTGAATATCATAGGATTCAACATGACCAACATGCTACCTTATGACTTGCTACATTTCCCGCCTTCATGGTATATATATTTTTGCCAGGAATAATTCTAAGCCAAAACCAATGTTGTGTACTCAATCCATGTGATTAGAATTGAGCTTAAATTGAACAATTGTAGATATATCATTTCAATTGTTATCTTTTCAATATATACTTTTGCAATATGTCCTTCTAGGTAGCCAAGTCATATCTCAAATGAATCATCAATACCAAATTATCAAAATCAGAGTTACCTAGTTATGATAGCCTTTAAGATGTCATTTTCTGCTAGTAGCTCCCTCTAAGATCAACATCCATTTGTATGGTTCTTCATGCTTTTTGCCTTTCAAGTATAGTTCGATGTGGAGTGAAGTAATCAGCAAGCTTCAGGATCTATATGTCAGTTTATGCAGCTTCCTTTGAAGTTTTCCATTGTTCATTCTTTAAGAGACGGAATAGGATGTTGATCATGTGTTTATCCCATCCATCATATTTCTATATATTGGATAATCACATGGAAGGGTTCCAAAACATATCATTTTTCTCATCTATCATGCTTCTATGTATGTGGAAGAGTTTTTTCATATTCATTACACTTATTTGTGTTGATCAATTGAACATAAGAGTTATGTCCAAACATATCATGATTGTGTTCCCAAGCATACGTCTGCAACGAGTTTTTCCTGCGATATTACTTGAAGTCATGAATTTTACTTCATAATGAGAAGTTCTTGAAGACATACATACCTCTTCCTTTATGTTTTCCATCTAGTATTTTTGAACAAGTTGCATCTCTTCTTTAGCATGATGTCTATAATGATGTTCAAGATGAAATTACTTCTCTAAGATGAGAAGTACTCAATTATATCTTCATGTTGCAACTCATTTATATTCATTTCTTGCAAGCTTCATTAATGCTAGCTTCCATAATTTTAGTAGAAATGTACTTGTTTTCATGTTACAAAGTTTCTTTCACATAGTGAAGAACCTTCATAATCACTATCAATGATTCTTGTGATCCTTTCAAGTCAGTAGACCACATCTATAATGATGTGGATGCCAAACAGTAACTGCATGAATGGTGGAGTATTGAATGGTCTGAGATATTATATCTTTACTTGATGACTACTACCGATAAGATGCAGCTAACAGTGTAGATTATAATATTTTCAATTCTTTATGCTTCTTTCCATGATGTCATGCTTCGAAAACCAAACTTCTTCTATGTGCTACTACAATTACCATCTTCTAATGAAAAATAAAAAACTGTAAGGAGACTTGATAGGAGAGTCCTTCAATAATATATAACCTTGGTGTCTTCATTCTTTGGTTTCTTTTCGGGTTCTTCATTTTCTTCAGTTGTATATTGGCTCCACTTCTTTCCTTCCTCTTATTGTTCCTTCTATTTTCTGGGTCTTTGGGACAATATCTCTTAGAATGTTCATATTCATTGCATGCAAAGCATTGCAGTTTGGACACATCCCGAATTCTTTGTTGTTGATTGTTGTTCCTTTGATGAGGTTCAAACTGTCCAAACTTCCCTTTCTTCTTCTTTACTTTGGGAGAAAATCTTGAGACTTTTCAGTTGGTTTAGTGTCATCTTTTGCCTATGATCTTGTCTCTTCTATCATACACAAATATCATATCTCATCAAAGTTTGGGGTGTCCTTTCTTGAATAAATGCTTGTCACAAAACTACTACATTCAAGAGGTAATGTATTGAGCATACAATTTGTTAGTTCAAAATCAGAAACAAATTTTCCAAGTCATTATAGTTGATCCCTCAATTGTGAGACCTTTAAGAGATAAGAGGTCAAGTATTCATCCTTTGATAACCTTCTCTTGTAAAGCTTATTCCTTAGAGGTATCTCTGACCTATAGAGACTATCAAATACAATTTCACCAGCTTGTCATATATTGCTTTAGATGTGCCCAAATATGCCACAAAAGGAATGAGAGGATCCTTAATGGATTCAATGAGAATCATTTGAGCTCTTACTTCTCTTTTCTTGTACTTGGCCCATTTGTGAGTCTTGTTTTTCTATGGTTCCGCAACTTTGCCTAGAACATGGTCCATGACTTCATTCTCGACAAGTATCAAGTCTATTCTTTTATTCCATGATTTAAAGTTTGTTGAGCCATCAAGCTTATTGTATTCCTTACAAAATGAAGTTATTTGATTTAAAGATTGAGAAATAGAGAATAATGTAGTACTCACTTTATATAATAGTGTCTAGTTTGATAAAGATATCTTCGTATACCTTGATGTTCCAAGACTTCCAAGAAACTTCAAAGATGCCCTAGAATGGCGACTTCTTCAAGTTGCTTCAAAGAGTGTGGATGATGTTCACAGGATTCTTGATGTCTCATTGTATGATGCCTTTTATAGAGATGTCATCCAAAGAACCTTCAAAATAATAATTTTCCAAGAGAGATAGATCAATGTTATTCTCAAAGATAAAGAAGAGCCTCCAATGAAAGAGTAGTAACCTTCGTTTAATAGGATCCTTTTGAGTCCTCTTTCTTGTATCCTTCATTTTTTTCTTCTTTATGTCCTTCCTTATGTATTTCCTACATATGATTTCCTTCAAGGTATCTTTGATGAATGCCTTCTTCTTATGCCAACAAGGGTGATCCTTCACCATATCTCTGATTCCACATTGAGAAATCGATAGGGGCAGCGATTAAGGTGATTTCTCTTTACTTGATAATTGATTGTGAATTTAAGTTGAATTCTTATTAATTTTCTTTGTTTTTCTCGATAATTGATTGTGAATTTAAGTTGGATTCTTATTAATTTTATTTGTTTTTCTCATAAAATAATTACCAAAACCATAAACTATGAAGATCACAACTAAACAATGAGCACAAGATGTAGGATCCAAGCTAGGGAAAAACCCCTCCAAGGGGAAAACTCAAAAAATTCTTCTCTTCTTATAAAATTAGAACAAGTTTTAAATCCAAGACCCAAACAACAAGACCAAGACCTCCAATAAGACCCAAGTCATCCCTCCTCCAAAGCTCTTATAGGAAGTCACAATCAACTCAAGTCAAAACTTTCCAAACTAGCTTGAGAAATATAATTTTGTCTCCCAACTTCAGAATTTTAGCTCCTAGCTTCACAATTTTGGACCTGTAGTGAATATGTAACTTCGGCCCCTTCAACAACTTCATAATTTCAACCCCCAACTTCACAATTTCAGACCTACAGTGAATATGTAACTTTCGCCCCTTCAACAACTTTATAATTCCACACGTGTGAGAGATCTAAGGAAGAATTTAGAGAAAAAAACTTCTATTTTATTCCTTCTTTAGACTTTGCTTTCTTCTCTTACTTTATATCTCCTTCTTCTCTTGAATTTCACTCTTCTTTTCTTGGAGATCGAACTTGCTTGTGGTGATTCAAATGAGGTTGAACTGTCTCTATTTATACACATACAGGAGGTCAAATTACCCCTTCCATGGATGAATTTGTAATAGCCCCGGGTTGATTTGCTACGTAAATAAAATAAGGCCAAGGTCATGGGACACATATTCCAAGGTGAATGGAGGAGAAAACACTATAGTGAGCATCATTTGTGGTTTATTAATAGATATGGAAATTGGCAAAGGCAAAGAGGCAATAAATGTCAATTTAATATGAGAAACAAAGAAAAATAAGAAAAAAGGAAGATGAAGGGACACAAATATGCATGCAAGGGAAATTAGAGAAAAAATAGAGGAAAATGAAAGAAAAAAGGAAAAATGAAAGGAAGAGACTATAAATCAATGATAAAAAGGCATCAGAGATACAATTCACAACTTTTTTCAGTTCTAGCTTTTATCACTTTTAGGGAGCTCTAAGAGAAGAGAGAGGAAGCACTTGGACTCAAGCAAGCAAAGGATGAGCAAAGGAAAGCAAAGGAGGACAAGGAAAATGTTGGAAAAGTAGCTATAACAAGAGGACATTGCAGGTAACAAGTTGCATGTGTTATTTCATTGCTAAGGTTCAAATGCATGGTGCATGCATTTGGTTATTTGTTGCTTTGTTGTCATTGGCATGGGCTTTTCCTGGATTGACAGTGGTTTTCAGCGTTGCCTTGCCATTTCATGGATAACCATGGTGTTGTGGGTTCCTTGTTTGGTTTAATATTTGGATGGTTGGTAGAATTTGGATCTTGGTGAGGTGATCTTGGGAAATTCCTGCTATCACTAGGTTTGTACCTTTATAAGAGGTCCAAATGTTTTGATGATCAATTGATAACTTCATTTAGAAACAGTGAAGGGTTAGGTATTGCGCTATTTAAAAAAAAAATTATGGAAGGTTGAGATAAAGCTTATAAATATTTCAAAATATTGTATTTAAGTTATATCTTAGCTTCCCTAAGTTTTGCAGAAAATCAGATACTACTGAATGCCTACAACTGGCACTATGAAAATATTTTGCAGTGCGTTACGAAATATTTTTCGTAGCGCCTATAGAAAGAAATTTTGAAAATACAAAGTTTTAAGCCGCCTTTCCTGTCATTTCAAGTGCCCAAACTATTTTTCAAGAAGTTTAACCCGTGTTCAAGCTTGAAGTGACATTTGGTGGGATTTCCAAACTTTATAAAAAGTTTTAAAACTAAACCCTAAAATTGTTGTGTTTTGTAGAAAGGTCATTTCCAGCAACTAGCAAAAGCATTCAAGAGAGTAGTAGAAAGGTTACAAGGTCAAAATCAAGTCAATACAAGTTTAACATACTTTCTCAAGTTGCAAAAACTATGGAAAAATGACCAAGTCTACCTTTTTGACAAAGTAGTACATGAATCTAGAAAACAGAGGAATTTAATTTTGCAGTAAAACCCCAATTTTGACTAAGTTACTACAACAGGCTTTTTTGGATCCTTTTAACAATCAAGTTAGGATACTTTAGGGCCAAATGAATATATAATCAAGGTTTTTTGTGAATTGCAGGCATGCACATCCGGTTCCTATGTTTTTGGTCAAATAGTCAACAAGAAGGAGAAATGGCAGCACTTTGTTTTTCCCTCTTTTTAAACATTGTCTTTAAGCATGGTTTCCAAACATTTGAAAAGGAGTTTTAAAAATAAAAAAGAGGATTATTTTTCTTTCTAATGGACTGATTTTAAAAAACCTCTTTCAATTTTTTCCGAGCTATCATGTTTTGGAAAATACAAAGGAACCTTTGAGGCCTAGTTTTCCATATTTTGTAATTATGTTTTTTCTTTTTTAATCATTCTTTTAAAAATAAGTTTTGGAATATATGGAGTTGAATTTTGGAAAACCAAAAGAGGTTGATTGAGGGAACAAACCAAGTAACAAAAACCTCCCTCAGTTTTCTAAAATTAATTATGTTTTGAGATATTCAGATGTATCTTTGAGGCATATTTTTCTAGATTTTTCGAACTTTTGTTCCATGTAAAAATGCCAAGTCAACAGTTGAATGCCACCTCATCAATTTGACTTGGGGATCAGATATGATCTCCTCCTTGATTATTTCGAACAGTAAACTAAATATGGATGAAGATATTTTCGGATCCATTTCTTTTGGATATTGAGGATTATTGTAATTAATACTTTCCATAAATTGTGAATTTGAAACCTACGTAGTCTTTCTATAAATTAAATGTAAAAGGAGGACGAGAAGTTGGATTTTGAAACAAAGTAGTCTCTTTTTGTCGTGTGTAATAAAATTAATTATATTTAATCAAATTAATTATATTTTCAAGTGTTAAGAGGACTAGGATATTATGCTCACGATACAAATATTCCTGTGATGGTATACTCAGTCAATTTTCTTTTGTGATAGTTTCCTTTCTATGTGATGCCATTTATCTTTTATCTTCTCATGCTTAAATGAGATCATGTGACAAAATTCATTAGTTAATGCTCTGGTTTATATGGTTTAGACATCTTCACTCTTTCTCCTAAAGCTTGCAGGATTCATGTTTCATGCCCTACTATAGTGGATTGCTATCTCCTTCTACTACCATTCAGATGATGTTTGATATGTTTACAGTTTTTCATCTATCTTGCCTTTGTCCCTCTTGATTCATACAATCAATGTCTTGGTAATTGCACTTAAAACTTGATTTGTAAACCCCATTTCCCAATGGATTAATTGCTTCATCCCAAACAAAACCTATTTCCAGCACAACCCTACTGAAGATCTAGCCATTGTTTGAAGACACAACCAATTGTCAAGCTTAGACATTAGGTTGTTAGAGAGAGCCCTCTCTGGATTGAAGGGGCTAACCTTCAATCTGCAATATTGGTTTGAAAAGGTTACCTTAGGGAGTTTTTTGTGGCAGCCAAGAAAACTTTCTGAGTGATAACATCTTGAAAAGAAAGAATTTTTTTTCGGTAAAAATCACATCATCAGAGTTTTGTCGACGTGTTTTGAACCATCCAGTGTGGTTCATATTGTACTGATGATGAACCACACTAGATGGTTCGAAACACGTCGAAAAAGCTCCGATGATGTGATTTTTTATCGAATCTTTTCTTACTTTTCATGATATGGATAAAAAAAGCCTAAATTCAATTGATAACATCTTGGCGAATCCAATGGGGACACTAAAGGTTTATCTTCCTCGTAATTGTTTTATTAAGGAGATATTCTTTCCGAGGGCAAACAGAAGGTTAGAAAACAAGATTGGTTGTTCAATTTTTTTCCTGGCAACTCCATTGTCAAACGATCCAGAGCTCTAAACACGAATGGTGTCTCCATTTCCTCATGAATCTAGAGCATAATTGCAGATCCAGTTGCCTAATTAATTAAGATGACAAGGTATGCTCCAATGAATCGTGTACATATACCAGGTTTTCCAAATCGAATTTTGTGCATATATTGGCAAACATATTTGCCAAAATTCAGAGATGAAAACGAGAATGACGTTACTCTTCATTTGATTAAATTTCTCATGCATGTACGTAGACTTGGGGTTAAATTGGATGAGGATTATTTGATGAAAATATTCATGGTCCCTTTAGAGGGAAATGCAAAGTCTTGGTATGAAAAATTGCCAGAAAAGGAAAAATTACAAAAGTTAAGAATCTGAGTTAAGGCAAGAATTTTGTCTACGCTTCATGTCGAGTTAACATAGATCTCCTTTATAGTTAAGCGAAGAAGTAAGGGACAAAATTTATCCTTCATAAGTCACACATGCAAGAAAGGAGATTCTAATACAACAGGCCAAATACTATAATTAAGGAGGTCGAAAAGTTCATATTTGAGTTGGAGAAGTGAAGGCTAAATTGCAAAAAGTTGACTTGGTCTTGGAGAGGTCATTTTGGTTAAGGGTCTAGATCATGGTCTTGGTATTCATCAATTGGAATCTATATAAGAAGGAAAACTTGTTCGTGTTTTCCTCTCAAAGAGTGAGAGGTTTTGGCCCTAGTTGATAGCCTATATTCCGTCTCTTGTCTCTTTATGGTTTATGCATTGGTAGTTGTTTTACGAAGAAGAACACTAATAACTTAAGTAAAAGAAGATCCTAATCTGTAGAAGTAAAAATGACTGATAAGCAGTTACTAGTAGAAGATAAATCACTTAATTACCATGCCCTATATTTCTCAACATGGTATCAGAGTTAAGGTAAAAAAGTCACGGAACGACATTTTATCAAGAGACACTCAAGGATCAAATCTCAAGGAAGACATCAAAGTGAAGATCATCTTGAAATCATAGTAAGCATCACAATCCTGGATCAAAGAAGTCTACAAAGAAGTATTGAGATCATCATCAAGAAAATATGACCAAAGCCCTACAACTACTCAAGTTATATTGTTTTGAAGGCCATTCATCCAAAGGAAGCTAGATCAAAAGGCGATGACATCTCACTCTATGTGGGATCAAAGCTAATTCTTGAAGACAACTACCTTCATCAAGGATAAGTTTTCTATTCTTTATACCATCATCAACATCAAGGAAGAAACAAGGGGAAGGAGCGCCCTATCAAGTAAGTATATTTATGTTCACATTTGAATTTGTCAAAATGTCTTTTTGCAAGAAGAGCAAAAAATTGGTTGGGGCTTAAAACTATCTTGCATGGAAGAAAATGACAAATATGAATCTCACTGAAAATGAGGTTATGTAACATGTCAAAGGATCAATCACTAAACCAAAAAAGGAATATGCTCAAGCTCTTGCAAAGTATATGAAAGGGGGAGTTAGGGCTTAAAGGATTCTCATAGAATCCATCAAGGATCCCCTCATCCCGTATGTATCTAAACTCGAAAATTCAAAGGAAATCTATGACAAAATAGTAGAGTTGTATTCCATGAGCACTACTAGAGAAGTCATCTCATTAAGGCGAGAACTCTACAAGTTGAAGATGTCAAGGGAAGATGGAATAGCCTCATACTTTATGAGGATATCTAAAATCTAGGACCAACTACAAGATTTGGGAGAAGTCACGTCTAATAGAGAAATTAATACAGTTGTATTAAATGCACTACAGAAAGAGTGGGGTAAGTTTACTTTAAGTATTTATGGGAAGAAAGAAGCTACTCCATTCCAGGATGTATGGTCACTATGCAAGATTTAAGAATCTAGACTAAAGGCCAAATTTGATGTTAGGTCCATTTAAGACTAGTGTATCCCCTTATTGTTATTGTTAGTGTATCCCCCTAATTGTTATTTTTGTACCCATGTAGTCCCCATAGTTTTATTATTGTGCCCCATAGAAGCTCACTATTCTTATCCTTTTGCCCTTACATTATTATTGTTATGTCGGCTCTCATTATATTGTGACCCCTTTGACTCCTATATATAGAAAGGAGGTTTTGTCATTTGTATCATCCAAGAATTGTTCATTTATGTAATGTAAGGGAGGTTTCCCCTCAAAGAGATTGATTTCTAAGTCGCTGATCTATATTTTCTTCTATTTTGTGAGCTAGTTGTATAACATTTGGTGTCAGAGCTTTGGATTCTAGGGTTTCGCTTCATAAAACAAGACATCTTTGCATTTTTGTTATAGATTTTGTTTCCATGAAGCTTCAGAAATTGAAATTGAAACCATGTGGATTTGAAATATTGGTGAACTTCGTGCCCAAATTTTAGATATTGGTTAGTTGTATTTTCGGAGATATGATCCGAGGAATTTAGGATTTTTGCAGGCTCAAAATCCAGTCTCAAACAGGTGACCTAGGGAAGATTGTCATAAATTTCCTTTCAGGCATCAGATTTGAATTCTGTAAAAAGTGGAAGAAAGTGCATATATTTTAGTTTTTCGTGTATAAATTTCAGGGCTGAAGGTTGAAACAATGACACGTGGCACTTCGTACAAGTTCGCTCTACTGGACGAGTCCATAATCAAATCATCGTGGGAGATCATACATAACTTTATCTTGAAGAATACAAATTAGGTCTGACCTGTGGCATTATAAACAGGACTTAAAGGGTTACAAAAAGATAGAATTTAAAATTTTGGGGATCCAAAATCACAAAGATACATCAGGTTCAATACCGAGCTCCTAAAAAACAATAAAAAGGTGTGTATTAGTTTTTAAATTACATAACTTTTGTTTGAAAAAATAATTGGAAGTGATTCCAAGGGCATATTGAAGCATATATATCAGTATTGGGTTCTAAAATGCCTCCTAAAAATAATTCCACACCTATTAAGCCCTCATAAATCTCTACCATGACACATGAAGAGGAAGAATTGCAACATGATATATCAAAATTACGAGACCAAGTGCAACAAATTTCGCTCTCACAAAGAGTAACCAAAAACGAAATAGAAGCAAGAATGGAAGATTTTAAGGATGGATTAAAAGTGGACATGGATGGATTAAAACCATACATGGAAGCTAAGATGGGTGGCATGGAATCTAAGATGGATGGTTTGAAAGCAAACATGGAAGGTTTGAAGGAAGGTTTGACAAAGTTTTTGAAAGAAAGGCTTCCCGAAGGTGACAAGGTAATACATGAAAATCATGATGAGGACAAAAGGAATATGAATTGTGATTTTATAAACTCCAATGTTGGGTTTAAGAACCACCACATTCCAAAGATAGATTTGATGAAGTTTGATGACAAGCATCCGATAACATGGATTCTACAAATGGAGCAATATTTTGATCTCTATGATGTGCAACACTCTCAAAACGTACGCATTGCAACTTTATATTTAGAACCCAATCAGTTTATATGGTATCAATGGCTTCGTTCTCACAAACCACTTGTCACTTGGGTCAAAATTTACGAAGGAAATGATAGCACATTATGAGGATACAAAGAGCCACACCTTCTTTAGCCAATTAATAAATCTCAAACAAAAGGGTTTGATGGAAAAGCACATTGAGTACTTCAAAAAATTGAATATCATGGTAGCAGATATTCCAGAGGAGCATAGGATTGATGTCTTCATAGGGACTTTAAATGATAACATCCAACATGAGGTTCACCTTTGGGAAGCTGATTCATTGGAGAAGGAATTCAGGGTGGCAAGAAAAGTTGAAGCAAAATTATGGCAACAAGTAAGTCTACCAATCACAACTATAAAGCTGGAAATGTTTCTACTCCTAGCATTTCACAACCTACATGGTTGACACCATAATAATTGGAGGAAAAAAGAGCACAAGGGATTTGTTATAGTTGTGATAGCAAATACACTAAAGGTCATAAGTGCGGCGAGAAGAAATCATTTTATGTAGATTGTGAAGAGGAGGAAGAAAAGGAACAAGAAACATCAAAAGATGATGATATACACAAGGAACCAACCCTAGATAAGGAAGAAATGAATCAAACCATATCTTGTAATGCATTGGCAGTGTTACTACTCCTCAAACTCTCAATATAGAAGGATATATCAAGAAAAAAAAAGGTAATATTATTGATTGTTTCAGGTAGTACCCATAATTTTATTCATTGTAAGATAGCCAAGGAATTGAATTGCTTCCTATATCCAACACCAGAGTGTCAAGTGATTTGCAAATGGAGGAACTATAAATTGCACAGGAAAGTGCCATAATATCAAGCTAAACATGGGGGAATATGTATTGAATAGTCTAATGCTTTCTATTCCAATGGGTGGTGTTGATGTTGTATTAGGAGTCTAATGGTTACAAGCTTTGGGGACTATAGCTTTTAATTTTCAAGAACTTTTCTTGATTTTTTTTTGGAAGGAAAGGAAATTGAATTATGGGGTATAATAGGGAAAACAAAAAAGATAATTAGCTCTAATATCCTGACAAATCTTTTGAGGAAAGAACAATGAGGCGTAATTACACAATTATGCTCAATACAGGTTCAAACATCGAAATCATCTATTTCCCCAGATCTCCAAAAAGTCTTGGACAATCATTTAAGGTGTTTGAGACTCCCAAAGGCCTCCTACATATTCGTGATCATGATCATGCTATCAATTTGATTCCAGGAAGTGTTCCTCCAAACATCAAGCCTTACAGATATCCTTATGCCCAAAAGAGTGAGACTGAACGTATGGTTGCAAAAATTCTAGAGGCCGGTATAATTCAACCTAGTCAAAGTTCTTTCTATACTTTAGTATTATTGGTGAATAAGAAGGATAGATCATGCTGCATGTGTCCATATTACATGAAGCTCAACAAACTCACTATTAAAGATAAATTTCTCATTCCTGTCATTGATGAATTCTTGAATGAATTACATGGAGAAATTTACTTCACCAAGTGGGATCTTCATTCAAGATATCATCAAATAAGAATGAAGGTTGAAGACATTCCGAAAACAACATTTATAGCTCACGAGGGTCATTATGAATTTTTGGTCATGCCTTTTGGGCTTACCAATGCACCTTCTACATTTCAAGGTTTGATGAATTCCATTTTCAAACCCTTCCTTAGAAAATTTGTGTTAGTATTTTTTGATGATATACTAATCTACAACAAGTCTTGGAAGGATCATGTTCAACATGTTGTGAGGGTGCCCAAAGTATTGGAGGAGAAACAATTATATGCAAAAACGTCCAAATGTTTCTTTGGAGTACAAGAGGTGGAATGTCTGGGTCATATTGTATCTCGTGAGGGTGTTAAGGTAGAATCTAACAAAATTAAAGCCGTTAAGGAATGGAAAACCCCCACAACCATAAAGCATCTGCGAGGATTTCTCAGGTTGACATGATATTATTGAAAGTTTGTTAAGAATTATGGGAGAATAACAACACCTCTAATAATATTACTGAATAAAGATGCATTTTATTGGACTCTAGAAGCAACTAAGGCCTTTGAACATCTTAAAGAGGCAATGTGCCAAGCATTGGTCTTAGCTACGCGAAACTTCACAAAAACCTTTATTATGGAATGTGATCCCTCAGGAAATGGAAATTGTGTTGTTTTAATGCAAGAAGGAAGACCCATTTCTTTTGAAAGTTGTCCAATCAAAGAAAATTATTTACAAAAACCTATATATCAGAAGGAAATGTTGGCAATACTACACGCACTTAAGAAATGGAGAAATTACCTAATGGGAAGGCATTTCAAGGAAAAAATGGATTATGATGGTCTTAAATACTTTTTAGAACAAATATTATCTTCAGAAGAGTAACAAAAAAGTGTCACGAAGATGTTAGGTTATGACTTTGAAATCATATACAAAAAAGGGAAGCAAAATGTTGTTGCATATGCACTCTCAAGGAATGATAAGGATGTGGAAGCATTGATTTTTTCCATTTATATTATCCAACCATATTGGATAACCGAAGCAAGGGATGAATGGAAGAATTACGAAGAAGTGTGGGCACTCATTCAAAAGTTGCAACAAGATCCCAGTACATCTTACACATTTAGTTGGAAAAATGATGCACTATGGTACAAGGACTGCTTATATATTTGTAAGAATTCCCAACTCAAACAAAAGATTTTTTTGGAATTGCATACCTCTTCCTTAGGAGGGAATACAAAAATTTTTAAAACACATCACAGGGTTAAGAAGGAATATTTTTGGGAAGGCCTTAAATATGATATTCAAAATTTTGTGGGAGAATGTTTGGTTTGCGAACAAAATAAAGTTGAGAAAATTAAGATCTCGGGTTTGTTTTAACATTTATCCATTCCAAGTCAACGTTGGAAGGAGGTTTCAATGGATTTTATCACAGGTTTACCCAAGTCCGAAGGAAATAGTGTCATCATGGTGGTAGTTGATAGACTTAGGAAGTATGCACACTTTTGTGCATTATCACATCCATTTAAAGTTAGTATAATTGCTACTACATTTATGAAAACAATTTAAAAGCTACATGGAAACCCAAAGATTATTGTAAACGACAGAGATCCCATTTTCACTGGAATTTTGCTGACACAACTATTTTATTATCTGTAATATCATGTTTCGGGGATATCTCTAGAACACGGCAAACTCCAACCAGAGATGGGCTCGGGGGGCATTTCCAGATATTCCGCCTCTGAAAGACGACGAGGTCTGGAGGCTACCTGGCCCTTTCCAGACTCTGTCTAAGAGTGAAATATAAACACACCAAGTGGTATAGAACTAGAATGCTCAAGAATATATAAAAATAACAGTGCAGCAGACATATAATAGCATAGAAAGAATGTACGGCAACTCATCCAGCAATATAGAGAGGAAATGCTAAGCCATTTTATTAAAATGAGAAATATAATGAAGTACAATAGGTGATCAAAGTGATGGCACCTAAACTTTCTCAAGGCAAGTGAAGAAACACTCTCAGAATCTACAGGAAATGGCTGCTCTCTAAACTGCGTCCCAGCTGCTAGAAAATTGCCGTGTAGCTGCTACTGCTGGAATGAACTGAAGACTAGGGGTTGATCCCCTTGTCGGAATGGGCTGAAAATCTGCAATCCTCCTCTACTCACCAATCCCGACAAAACCCAGAAAACATATAAAAAATGGTCGACCCCCGAAAATCACCAGAAAACACCCCCTTGGTGAATTACGTTGGCCTCAAAGGCTCTGCGCAGAGGCTCAATGGGAATGACTGAAACACTGCCTCAAACTCCACCAAAATCCTCCCACAAGCAAAGGCTAATCCTCTGCTCAAAATCTCGGCTGAATCTCCTGCAGAAATCTTGATCCGGAGCACCTCCAAAATGGATTACGTCCTCTCTCCCGGTGACTGCACAGTCTCTATGAAAGCCCAGCTCCGCAGCAAACCCAAACAAAAAAACCTCTCACAAAATACTGAAGAAATAACCTTGCTCGAGCAGGCACTCAAAGTCCCCCAGGGCTAAGGTCGAGATCTCTGACCGGAGACACTCAATGCACTAAACAGTGTTGCAGACAGGCTAAACAGCCAGTGTGCTCAAGAAGACAAAATGTCTAGCTCACTATCATCAACAACAGAATGACCAAAATGAGGAGGCTCTTCTCCTTTTATAACGTTGGCCTCTCTCTCAAACCATAGGCCCATCATCTCCAACGTAGCCTCTCTTGGCCCCACGCTGCCAACTCAACCTGCACAGTCCCTCCACGTGCTCTAGTGGGTCCCCTCTCTGCGTGGTCTCTTTGCCCCCCTTGGCCCACTTAAGTTACAACGTTGTGTCTACTAGGGAGTGCACTTTATTTTAGTGAGTTATATTCTCCTTCCACCCACTTTATTTTTATTTTAAATTTATATAGGCAAAATTAATCAAAATTAATATTTCTAATTAGTTGCTGCTAATTGGGAATATTACAGTCCTCCCCGCCAAAAATTGCTTGTCCTCAAGCAATGCCTGAACAAGCATCTGCTCTAGCTGACGCTCCCCATCGACACTGTAAAATGTGCCTGGGTCCTAGATGCACCACTGAATCTTCCCTGTCCTCTACATCACCTTGATATGAAGGGATCTCTCAGTGCCAGGATCCCAAACTGATCTCTCACGATACCAGCCAACCAACAATCCTCCCGAATCCCATCGCCACCATCGCCAATAATCGCCCAAGTCCCATGGCTCGGACTGCGCACTGCCTCTGGCTATGACTGATGCTCTAAGAGGTGAAGACCATGACCCCTGTTGCGCTGTATCTGTGACTGTGTAAGCTATCCCATCAACTGTGTACCAACTCATCACCTCTCTCTAATCCAAGTCCTGACTCAATCCCACGCTGATCCTGCTTTGCTGAAATCGAGATGGAGTGCTGAAGAAACGACGACGTGTGCCCCCCTGCAAGCTGGAATCTGTAACATCTGCTTGTCCAAGGGCCCCTGCTCTGTTGTGCTCCCTACAAAGAATATCGTACCATCAAGAGGGTACCAACTCATGATCTCCCGCCAGTCCATCCTGGAAGAAGAATCCGATGTAGCAACAACAACTGCATATGGAACATGCCTGTAGTGTTGCCGCCAACCCGTAATCAACTCCCACTGCTCTGCCCTGTCTGCTAATGGAAGATGCCTGTAGAAGGAAGCCCCTCTCTCCATAATGGGCCAAAGTGGGCAAGATATGCTGCAAGCTCCATCGATGTACTCTTAAAGAGTACTACTCACTGAAAGTACTGCAACTCGGGCGATTGTACGTACATCTATCTGTACCTCATCAATGTGTCGGCCCAAAGATGGATGCTCCACCATATCCAACAGCTCCTCCTACTCCTGATCAGGAATGTCATGCTCTCGCTGTCTACTGGCCCCCTACAGAACAATCCCATCAACCTCCAACACCTCTAGAGGATATGGATCTGCAACTGCTGTCACCGTACTTGACGTTAGTGCATCTGACTGCCCCACCTCAATGGCTGACCCCAATGTTAGCCACATATCCCTCATCGACTCAATGTGGGCGCCCATCTGGCTCTCCCCCAAAGGAATATCGTGCCTAATGTGAATAGTGTCCTCCTCTGTCGACTCAGGCTCCATCACCTGCTGCTCTAGCTGAATCCTCACAAGTGACTCTTCACCCAGAGTATCTCCCGCAGAGTCCCGTGACTGCTCACCCTTCTTAGAAGTGTCCTCAACTGATCCTATGGACTCATTTGAAGAAGAGTCCTCACTCTGGCATATGGAAGGAATGCCCTCCTGTCCTGCCTCCGCCACATCTCCACTGGGTCTGCCATCCACCCTCTTGATAATGTGTCGATACATTGTCTAGAGTTTAGACGCATGTTGGGATGCTACCTCTGCTGAACCCAGTATCCTTTGCTCATGCATGGTCTCGACATGCCTTGAGAAAAGAGTGACGCATGTCTCCCTCATGACTTGCTCCCAAATCGTAGGCTCAACGATGACTGATGTGCCACCCCTGCAGAGGATCATCTCATCCCCCGACCTGTGGCTGTCAACTAGCACACCGACCCAGTGCCACTGCTGAGAAGTCTCTCCCATAGTGTGCTAAGTGCCATCCAAATATCTTGGGTGAGCCTCGCGTACCCCACTGCTCATGCCCAAAGTGCCTAAGGGCAACGACAAAGTCGACTATGCCCGTGAGTGATGTAGAAGAGGGTCAGGTGTGTGAGTCCCCACAAATACCGTCAAGTATCGCTCATCTGTCTCCCCATCGATCCTTGGTGAAATACCCCCAAAGGTAAGCCTGGTGTCCCTGTCCGTGAGTCTCCCTGGAGGTAATGCTCTACGACCCTGCTGTGCAGCACCATATGTCCTCGCATACCACCGATCATCCATGTACTCCTTGACATGCCACTGCACACTGAGGCATACCCCTGTACACTGCTGGATACCCCCTACTACTATTGTACCACCCTGTACCGTCTCGTGCCTGGTCTGTGTCAAGGCATCAGTCACTCTCCGTGTGTTCTCAATGCGATGTAGAACACTCCTACTCCACAATGCAATCCCACACACTACGGTACACCACCATGCAACTCCATGTCCACCGGTAGTCCTCTACTCGATGTTAGAGGCTCCCACACATAATTGGATGTGATGACCTAGAGTTGTGCCTCTACATGTCGGACTACCCCCAATCGGTATCATCGTCTCCACCGTCGCACCACTATACCCGCCAACGAATGGATCATCACTCCAAACGCTCCCCGAGGGGTCCGAGAAGTGAATCTCCCTATGTGTCAGTAGTGATACCACCACTGCTTGGCTCCGCTGCGTCTTCTGTGCCCCAAACAAAGGTGAAGAATCCTTGGCCCCATACAAGGCGCCATATCGTAGCCTGCCAATGCCACCTCCTCCGACAAGCTCCTGCCAAGGTATGTTGACCACCCTGTGATCCCGTGTATAAGTGTCATACCAAGACAACCCAAGGAGTCTGTCCATAAACTGGTTGGACACTGAAGCTGACTGGGACTCCCTCGGCGAATGTGCACGCTCAACTGCTAGGCCAACTGTACCCTCCGAGATATGGTTAACCCTCCTTCCTGGGAAACGATAGGTAGTCCCGCCCGAATCCCAATGCTAATTTGGGGTTCCTGTATTCCCAATACTTCGAAAATCCTGCTGAACTACACTCGGATCCACCACTATCTCCATAACCCACTCCACCGAGTACCAACTCAAAATCTCTCGCCATCCAACCTCGACAAGTGGATGTTGCACACTGTGCAACTCCGATCGTCTCATCGTGCTAACCAAGTCAACATATGAGGTCTGACTAGGTGACTCTGTCTCTCTCTCTCCAATGGGAAGAGGTGACCCAACAACGCTGCTAGTCCCGTCCATACATGTCTAAAGGGGAATGATCTGACGCTCCAACGTGCCCTCTAGTTGTACCATCAGGGAATCCAGTCGTTCCCCAATGCGGGCCAACTTGGTCGCTGACTCGGCACAAGCCACTCTCATGCCCTCCAACTCCTTGTCCTGCAACAAAATGGCCTCCCATATTGACGTGGCCTTCCCTTTCAGAACTAGAAGGTCTGCCTGAAGCCGATGATATTGTTGTCTGCAACCATCATCCAATACCTCTGTATCTCCTAGTGCCTCATTGAAGGTGGGTGGATCTCCTGACACCTCACCCATCTGTCGTGTGCTGCTACCACCCGAAGACTCGGACACAACTCCGGTCATCACCTCAATGGATGGCTCTACTGGGGTAGGCTCTACCTTCTCCACTACAATATCAACCGACACGGTTAAGGAGGTCTCTAATGAGGGTGAGTCCTGTGTCACACTAGGTGTATCCTCGAACTCCCTGCAATCCTGTGTGCCCTCATCCTCCAAGAGTGAGGTAACCATTTTGTTGGTTTCCCCCTCTGATACTCAGTCAAGCTGGAAAGAGGTATCCAACTTCTCCACCAAAGCTTTTTTCGAACGCTTGGATGACCCGTCAAATGTCGGTAAATGGAATCTGTCCACTGTGCACTGTAAGCCCCGTCATGTGAGTGCATGTTCCCTTTGTGAAAGTTGTGGGGTCTGCTATCCCGCTGGAGCTGAACAAAATCTCTGAATGGAAGGGCATCCCTGAACTCCTACCCATATGCCTAATACTTGGCGAAATAATCACCCATGCGGCTAGGCTCTGGCTCCTGCTGTGCTCCTGCCCCTGTGTCTGCACCCAGAAAAGTGGGCATAGCGGAACGTGTGGGTGTATGTGACGCCATATGCTGAGTGGCATCATGCTCTGGCAAATGGTGGGATGTGCCTGATCCCTCGCCAATCTGGAAACCCCTTGGGGTTTCACGCTGTATAGCCTCCACATCGGTGAATCTCTGCCCCATCACCTCAATCTACCTCGACAGATCCTGTATTGATTTGAGGAGCATCTCCCCAAATCTCTTCGCATCATCATCACCTGCCATCGGCTCCTCCTGCTCTGTGTCTACAGGCTCCTCCTGTTCTTCATCTATCACAGGCTCCTCATGTTCTGTGTCTACCATTGTTAGGTCCCTATATTACTAGTATAGTCCCTTATTCTTGTTAGTGTAACCCCCTTATTGTTATTATTGTACCCTTGTAACCCCCATATTGTTATTATTGTGCCCTTAAATTATTATTTTTAGGTCGGCTAGGATTACATTGTGGCCCATTAGGATTACATTATGGCCCCATGGACTCCTATATATAGAAAGGAGGTTTTGTAAATTGTATCATCAAAGAATTGTTCATTTATGTAATGTATTGGAGGTTGGCCCCTCGAAGTGGCTTATTTCTAAGGTGTTGATATCCTTTTCTTCTCTTTTTGGAGCTGGTTACACAACATTTGGCATCAGAGCTTTGGATTCTAGGGTTTCGCTGCTCTAAACAGGTCATCGTGGCATTTTCGCGATAACTTTTTTTCTACGATGTTTCAGAAGCTGAAATTTTTAGGGTGCGAAGCTAAAATCCTAAGGAAGATTTTCTAAAAATTTCATAGCTTGGTTCGCAATATTTTCGGAGATATGATCTGTGGAAGTTAGGTCTTTTTTCAGGCTCCTAAACAGGTCATCGTGGCATTTGCGCTATAAATTTTTTCTACGAAGGTTTAGAATATGAAATTCCTATGGTGCGAAGTTGAAATCTTGAAGAAATTTTTCAAAAAATTTCAGAGCTTGGTTCGCAATATTTTTTGAGATATGATCTGTGGAAGGTAGTGTTTTTTCAAGCTCCTGAATTTCATCTCAAAGAGGTGATCGTGGGAAAAGTTCAATAACTCTCTCTCTGGGCATTGGATTGGAGTGTCATTAAAAGTGGTCGCAAGTACACGGACTGTAGTTTCTTTGCTATCAATTTCATAGACGAAGGATGAAACAGTGACACGTGGCAAGTCGTACAAGTTCGCTCTACTGAACCAGTCCATAATTAGGTCATTGTGGGAGATTGGACACAACTTTGTCTTGGAGAATCCAGATCAGGTCAGACCTGTGGCATTCGAAAGATAATTCAGAGGGCTACGTTGGTACCGAAAATCAAATATTGAAGTGCTGCAATCACAAATATAATCCAATTTCAATATCGAGCTCCTCAAAAGCAAGAAAAAGGTGTTTTTTTTCTTTCTCCGAATTGCATAAGTCTTGTTTTAAGAATAAATTTGAATTGATTCCAAAGGGCATATTGTAGAATAGATATCAATATTGGGTTCTAAAATATGCCCCGTAAAAATAATTCAACACCCATTAAGCCTTTAGAAGGCTCTATTATGACTCATGAAGATGAAGAATTGCAACATGATCTATCAAAATTACAAGAGCAAGTGCAACAATTTTCACTCTCGCAAAGAGCAACAAAAAATGAAATGGAAGTTTTGAAGAAAGGCGTGGAAGCTAAGATGGATGGCATGGAAGCTAAGATGGAAAACATGAAGAATGATCTAAAAACAGACATCGAAGGTTTGACAAAGTTGATACAAGAAATGTTTCATAATGGTGAAAAGATAGTAGAAGAACCTCATGATGAGAACAAAATCAATGTTAACCGTGATTTCATAAACTCTAATTTTGGTAAACTTTAAGCAAGAAAAATACATTTGTATGGTATCGATGGCTTTGCTCCCATAAATTTTTTTTCACTTGGTCAATTTTTAAGGAAGAAATGATAGCACATTATGAGGATACAAAGAGCAACACCTTCTTTAGCCAATTGATAAATCTCAAACAAAAGGGTTATTGGGGCAGCACATTGAGGAATTCCAAAAATTGAATATAACGGTAACTGATATTCCAAAGGAACACAGGATCGATCTCTTCATAGGCACTTTAAAGGATAATATCCAACACGAAGTTCACGTTTTGGAACCAGATTCACTGGAGAAGGCATTCAGGTTGGCAAGAAAAGTTGAATATGAAATAATGGCGACAAGGAAGCCTACCACTCAATTCTATAAAGAAGGAAGTGTTGCTACGCCTAGATTTCCACAACCTACAAGGTTGACACCACAACAATTGGAAGAAAAAAGAGCAAAAGGGCTTTGCTACAGTTGTGATAGCAAATACACTAAAGGTCATAAGTGTCCTGAGAAGAAATTATTTTACATAGATTGTGAAGAGGAAGAAGAAAATGAACAAGAAGAGGATATACACCAGGAACCAGCCCTAGAAGAGGAAGAAATGAATCCGACCATATCGTGTAATGCACTGGCAGGAATTACCACTCTTCAAACTCTCAAGATAGCAGGACAAATCAAGAAGAAAAAGGTAATAGTGTTGATTGATTCAGGTAGCACCCATAATTTTATTCATTGTAAGGTAGCCAAGGAATTAAATTGTTTCCTATACCCAACACCCGAATGTCAAGTGATGGTTGCAAATGGAGGAACTATAAATTGCTCTGGAAAATGCCATAATATCAAGCTAACCATGGGGGAATATGTATTGACTAGTCCAATGCTTTCCATTGCTATGGGAGGTGTTGATGTTGTACTAGGAGTACAATGGTTACAATCTTTAGGGACGGTAGCTTTTAATTTTCAAGAACTTTTCTTGAAATTTTTTCAGAAGGAAAGGAAGTTGAATTATGGGGTATTGAAGGGAAGCCGGGAAGGATAATAAGCTCTAATGTCATGACAAAGCTTCTAAAGAAAGAACAACGAGGCGTAATTGCACAATTATTCTCACTAGAAGTTCCGACATCAAAATCTTCTATTTCTACTGATCTCCAACAAGTCTTGGACAATCATTCCAAGGTGTTTGAAACTCCCAAAGGACTCCCACCTATTCGTGATCATGATCATGCTATTCATTTGATTCCAGGAAGTGTTCCTCCAAACATCAGGCCTTATATATATCCTTACTTCCAAAAGAGTGAAATTGAACGTATGATTGCAGAAATGTTAGAGGCGGGTATAATTCAACCTAGTCAAAGTTCTTTCTCTACTCCTGTAGTATTGGTACACAAGAAGGATGGATCATGGTGAATGTGTCTGGATTATAGGGAGCTCGATAAGCTCACCATTAAAGAAAAATTTCCCATTCTGTGATTGATGAATTATTGGATGAATTACATGGAGCAATTTATTTTACCAAGTTGGATCTTCGTTCAGGATATCATCAAATTAGAATGAAGACTGAAGATATTCCAAAAACAGCATTTCGAACTCATGAGGGTCATTATGAATTTTTGGTCATGCTTTTTGGCCTTACCAATGCACCTTCTACATTTCAAGGGTTGATGAATTCCATTTTCAAACCCTTCCTTAGAAAATTTGTGCTAGTATTTTTTGATGATATACTAATCTACAGCCGGTCTTGGAAGGATCATGTTGAACATGTTGACAGGGTGCTCAAACTATTGCAGGAGAAAAAATTATATGCAAAAACATCCAAATGTTTCTTTGGAGTACAAGAGGTGGAATATCTGGGTCATATTATATCTCACGAGGGTGTTAAAGTAGACCCTAACAAAATTAAAGCCATTAAGGAATGGAAAGTCCCCACGACCATAAAGCGGTTGCGAGGATTTCTCGGGTTAACAGGGTATTATCGCAAGTTTGTTAAGAATTATGGGAGAATAGCAGCACCTCTAACAACATTATTGAAGAAAGATGCATTTTCATGGACTCCTGAAGCAACTAAGGCCTTTGAACGTCTTAAAGAGGCAATGTGCCTAGCACCGGTCTTAGCTACACCGGACTTCACAAAAACCTTTATTGTGGAATGTGATGCCTCAGGAAATGGAATTGGTGCAGTTTTAATGCAGGAAGGAAGACCCATTGCTTTTGAAAGTCGTCTAATCAAAGGAAAGTATTTACAGAAACCTATTTATGAGAAGGAAATGTTAGCAATACTGTATGCACTAAAGAAATGGCGAACTTACCTAATGGGAAGACACTTCAAGGTAAAAACTGATCATGATAGTCTTAAACACTTTTTGGAACAAAGACTATCTTCAGAAGAGCAGCAAAAATGGGTCACAAAGATGTTTGGTTATGACTTTGAAATATTCTACAAAAAGGGAAAGCTTAATGTTGTTGCAGATGCACTCTCAAGAAAGAATGAAGAGGTGGAAGCATTTCTTTGTGCCATTTCTATTATCAAACTAGATTGGATAACTGAAGCAAGAGATGAATGTAAGAAGGACAAAGATGTATGGACACTCATTCAAAAGTTGCAGCAAGATCCTAGTACATCTGATACATTTAGTTGGAAAAATGATTCCTTATGGTACAAAGATCGCTTATATCTTTGTAATAATTCCCAACTAAAACAAAAGATTCTTCTGGAATTGCACACTTCTCCTTTAGGAAGACACTCAGGATTTTTAAAAACTTACCACAGGGTGAAGAAAGAAATTTTTTGGGATGGCCTTAAATCTGATATTCAAAATTTTGTGGCGGAATGTTTGGTTTGCCATCAGAATAAAGTGGAAACGATTAAGACCCTAGGACTTCACAACCTTTATCCATTCCAAGTCAACGTTGGGGGGAGATTTCAATGGATTTTATCACAGGTTTACCTAAGTCCGAAGGAAAGAATGTCATCATGGTGGTAGTTGATAGACTTACCAAGTATGCACACTTTTGTGCATTATCTCATCCATTTAAAGCAAGTATAGTTGCTACTACATTTATGGAAAGAATTCAAAAGCTACATGGAAGCCTAAGGGTTATTGTGAGTGAAAGAGATCCCATTTTTACTAGAAATTTTTGGACGGAGTTATTTTCTTGTTTGGGTACTCAATTAGCTCATAGCTCATCTTATCATCCTCAATCTGATGGTCAAACTAAGATAGTAAATAAATGTTTGGAAGGATATCTTCGTTGTTTTGTATCTGATAAACAAACACAATGGGTCAAGTGGTTACCTCTTGTTGAATGGTGGTATAACACTTCCTTCCATACTGCAGCAAAAATGACCCCATTTATGGCACTTTATGGATATCATCCACCATCGATCACGTCATCTTTAAGGGAAAATTTGAAGGTTCAAGCAGTGGAAGATCACATCGAGCATCAGCAAGAAGTTCTCCAACTCTTAAAGGATAACCTGAATTTGGCACAAAATCGAATGAAACAACAGGCAGATCAACATCGCGGCGAGAGAAGTTTTGATGTAGGAGATTGGGTATTTTTACGGCTACAACCATACAAACAAATGTCCCTCAAGCAAGCTAAGAAGGATAATAAATTATCGCCAAAGTACCATGGTCCTTACAAGGTGTTGCAAAAGATTGGTACTATGGCATACAAATTGGAGCTTCCTGCTTCTTCGCGAGTACATCCAGTTTTCCATGTTTCATGCTTAAAGAAGGTTATAGGTGAAAATCTTCAAGTTCAAACAATATTGCCAGAACTTGATGAGGAAGGAAAAATCATATTGGAAACTGAAGCTGTCACGGAAATAAGAACTCGAAAACTACGAAATCGATCAATTTCAGAGTATCTAATCAAGTGGAAGAACTTACCCGCTGAAGATTCTACATGGGAGGATGAGAATTTTATACAGAAGCACCCAGAGTTACTCAAGCGTTGAGGACAACACTTTTTTGAAGGAAAGGGGCATGTTAGGTTCCTATATTACTAGTATAGTCCCTTATTGTTGTTAGTGTAACCCCCTTATTGTTATTATTGTACCTTTGTAACCCCCATTTTGTTATTATTGTGCCCTTAAATTATTATTGTTAGGTCGGCTAGGATTACATTGTGGCCCACTAGGATTACATTATGGCCCCATGGACTCCTATGTATAGAAAGGAGGTTTTGTAAATTGTATCATCCAAGAATTGTTCATTTATGTAATGTATTGGAGGTTTCCCCCTCAAAGTGGCTCATTTCTAAGGCGTTGATATCTCTTTTCTTCTCTTTTTGGAGCTGGTTACACAACAACCACAGGCTCCTCCTGCTCTACGTCCACCACCCGAACGCAGTCCCCCTCTCTGTAGGTGTTCTCCAACCTATGCTCAATATCTTTATACTTCCTACCTCTGTAGCAGATGTAGGGCTTCTCCCCCGGTGTCATAGACTACTAGCTCCACAGGCTGAGCCAGATCTATGCTCTGTTACCACTGTAATATCCCGTTTCGGGGATATCTCTAGAACACGACAAACTCTGTCTACCTGGCCCTTTCCAGACTCTATCTAAGAGTGAAACATAAACACATCGAGTGGTATATAACTAGAATGCTCAAGAATATATAAAAATAACAATGCAACAGACATATAATAGCATAGAAAGCATGTACGACAACTCATTTAGCAATATAGAGAGGAAATGCTAAGCCATTTTATTAAACTGAGAAATATAATGAAGTACAATAGGTGATCAAAGTGATGGCACCTAAACTTGCTCAAGGCAAGTGAAGAAACACTCTCAGAATATACAGGAAATGGCTGCTCTCTGAACTACATCCCAGCTGCTGGAAAATTGCCGTGTAACTGCTACTGCTGGAATGAACTGAAGACTAAGGGCTGATCCCCTTGCCGGAATGGGTTGAAAACCTGCAATCCTCCTCTACTCACCAATCTCGACAAAACCCAAAAACCATATCAAAAATTGTCGACCCCAAAAAATCACCAGAAACACCCCCTTGGTGAATTACGCTGGCCTCCAAGGCTCTGCGCAAAGGCGCAATGGGAATGACTAAAACACCGCCTCAAACTCCACCAAAATCCTCCCACAAGCAAAGGCTGATCCTTTGCTCAAAATCTTGGCTGAATCTCTTGCAGAAATCCCGATCTAGAGCACCTCCAAAATGGACTACGTACTCTCTCCCAGTGACTGTGCAATCTCTATGAAAGCCCAGCTCCGCAACAAACCCAAACAACAAAACCTCTCACAAAATACTGAAGAAATAACCTTGCCCGAGTAGACACTTGAAGTCCCCCAGGGCTAAGGGCGAGATCTCCGACCGGAGACACTCAATGCACTAAACAGTGCTGCATACAGGCTAAACAGCCAGCGTGCTCAAGAAGACAAAATGTCTAGCTCAATATCATCAACAACAGAATGACCAAAATGAGGAGGCTCTCCTCCTTTTATAACATTGCCCTCTCTCTCAAACCTTAGGCCCATCATCTCCAACGTAGCCTCTCTTGGCCCCACGCTGCTAACTCAACCTGCGCAGTCCCTCCACGTGCTCTAGTGGGTCCCCTCTCTACGTGGTCTCTTTGCCCCCCTTGGCCCACTTAAGTTACAACGTTGTGTCTACTAGGGAGTGCATTTTATTTTAGTGAGTTATATTCTCCTTCCACCCACTTTATTTTTATTTTAACTTTATATAGGAAAAATTAATCAAAATTAATATTTCCAATTAGCTGCTGCTAATTGGGAATATTACAGTCCTCCCCGCCAAAAATTTCTTGTCCTCAAGCAATTCCTGAACAAGCTCCTCACCGACACTGCAAAATGTGCCTGGGTCCCAGATGTGCCACTGAATCTTCCCTGTCCTCTGCATCACCCTGATATGAAGGGATCTCTCAATGCCAGGATCCCAAACTGATCTCTCACGGTACCATCCAACCAACAATCCTCCCGGATCCCATCGCCACCATGCCCAATAATCACCCAAGTCCCATGGATGAGACTGTGCACTACCTCTAGCTATGACTAATGCTCTAAGAGGCGAAGACCATGACCCCTGCTGCGCTGTATCTGTCACTGTGTAAGTTGTCCCATCAACTGTGTACCAACTCATCACCTCTCTCCAATCCAAGTCCTGACTCAATCCCACGCTGAACCTGCTTTGCTGAAATCAGGATGGAGTGCTGAAGAAACGACGACCTGTGCCCCCCTGCCAGCTGGAATCTGTAACATCTGCTATGTCCAAGGGCCCCTACTCCGCTGTGCTCCTTACGAAGAATACCGTACCATCAAGAGGGTACCAACTCATGATCTCCTACCAGTCCATCCTGGAAGAAGAATCTGATGTAGCAACAATAACTGCATATGGAACACGCCTGGAGTGTTGCTGCTAGCCCGTAATCAACTCCCACTGCTCTTCCCTGTCTGCTAATGGAATCTTCCTGTAGAAGGAAGCCCCTCTCTCCATAATGGGCCAAAGTGGGCAAGATATGCTGCAAGCCCCATCGATGTACTCTTGGATAGTACTACTCACTGAAAGTACTTTAACTCGGCCAATTGTACGTACATCTATCTGTACCTCATCAATGTGTCGGCCCGAAGATGGATGCTCCACCATATCCAACAGCTCCTCCCACTCCTGATCAGGAATGTCATGCTCCCGCTATCTACTGGCCCCCTACAGAACAATCCCATCAACCTCCAACACCTCCAGAGGATATGGATCTGCAACTGTTGTCACCATACTCGGTGTTAGTGCATCTGACTGCCCCACCTCAATGGCTGACCCCAATTTTAACCGCATATCCCTACTCGGCTCAATGTGGGCACCCATCTGGCTCTCCCCCAAAGGAATATCGTGCCTGATGTGAATAGTGTCCTCCTCTGTCGACTCAGGCTCCATCACCTACTGCTTTAGCTGAATCGTCACAAGTGACTCTTCACCCAAAGTATCTCCCGCAGAGTCCCGTGACTGCTCACCCTTCTCAGAAGCGTCCTCAACTGATCCTATGGACTCATCTGAAGAAGAGTCCTCACTTTGGCATACGGAAGGAATGCCCTCATGTCCTGCCTCCGCCAGATCTCCACTGGGTCTGCCATCCACCCTCTCGATAATGTGTTGATACATTATTTGGAGTCCAGACGCATGCTGGGATGCTACCTCTGCTGAACCCAGTATCCTCTGCTCATGCATGGTCTCGACACGCCTTGAGAAAAGAGTGACGCATGTCTCCCTCATGACTTGCTCCCAAATCGTAGGCTCAGCGATGACTGATGTGCCACCCCTGCAGAGGATCATCTCATCCCCCGACCTGTGGCTGTCAACTAGCGCACCGACCCAGTGCCACTGTTGAGAAGTCTCTCCCCTAGTGTGCTGAGTGCCATTCAAATATCTTGGGTGAGCCTCGCGTACCCTGCTGCTCATGCCCAAAGTGCCTAAGGACAATGACAAAGTCAACTGTGCCCGTGAGTGATGTAGAAGAGGGTCAGGTGCGTGAGTCCCCACATATACCGTCAAGTATCGCTCATCTGTCTCCCCATCGATCCTTGGTGAAATACCCCCAAAGGTAAGCCTGGTGTCCTTGTCCGTGAGTCTCCCTGGAGGCAATGCTCTACGACCTTGCTGTGCAGCATCGTATGCCCTCGCATACCACCGATCATCCATGTACTCCTTGACATGCCACTGCACATTGAGGCATACCCCTGTACACTGCTGGATACCCCTACTACTGTTGTACCACCCTGTATCGTATCGTGCCTAGTCTGTGTCAAGGCATCGGTCACTCCCCGCGTGTTCTCAATGCGATGTAGAACACTCCTACTCCACAATGTAATCCCACACACTACAGTACAACACCATGTAACTCCATGTCCACTGGTAGTCCACTGCTCGATGCTAGAGGCTCCCACACATCCTTGGATGTGATGACCTAGAGTTGTGCCTCTACATGTCAAACTATCCCCAATCGGTATCATCATCTCCACCGTCGCCTCACTATACCCTCCGACGAATGGATCATCACTCCAAACCCTCCCCGAGGGGTCCAAGAAGTGAATCTCCCTATGTGTCAGTAGTGATACCACCATTGCTCGGCTCTGCTGCGTCTTCTGTGCCCCACACAAAGGTGAAGAATCCTTGGCCCCATACAAGGCGCCATTTGGTGGCCTGCTAATGCCACCTCCTCCGACAAGCTCCTGCCAAAGTATGTCGACCACCCTGTGATCCCGTGTATAAGTGTCATACCAAGACAACCCAAGGAGTTTGCCCATAAACTGGTTGGACACTGAAGCTGACTGGGACTCCCTCGGCGAATGTGCACGCTCAACTGCTAGTCCAACTGTATCCTCCGAGACATATTCAACCCTCCTGCCTAGGAAACGATAAGTAGTCTTGCCCGGATCCCAATGCCAGTCTGGGGTTCCTGTATTCCCCATACCTGGAAACTCTTGCTCAACTACACTCGGATCCACCACTATCTCCATAACCCACTCCACCGAGTACCAACTCAAAATCTCTCGCCATCCAACCTCGACAAGTGGATGTTGCACACTATGCAACTCAAATCGTCTCATCCTGCAAACCAAGTTAACATATGAGGTCTGACTAGGTGACTCCATCTCTCTCTCTCTCCAATGAGAAGAGGTGACCCAACAATGCTGCTAGTCCCGTCCATGCATGCCTGAAGGGGAATGATCTGACGCTCCAAAGTTCCCTCTTGTTGTACAATTAGGTAATCCAGTCGTTCCCTAATGTGGTCCAACTTGGCCGCCGAATCGGCACAAGCCACTCTCATGCCCTCCAGCTGCTTGTCCTGCAACAAAATGGCCTCCCGTACTGACGTGGCCTTCCCTTTCAAAACTAGAAGGTCTGCCCAAAGCCGATGATACCACTGACTGTGACCATCATCCAATACCTTTGTATCTCCTAGTGCCTCATCAAAGGTGGATGCATCTCCTGACACCTCACCCATCTGTCGTGTGCTGCTACCACCCGAAGACTCGGAAATGACTCTGGTCATCACCTCAATGGATGGCTCTACTGGGGTAGGCTCTACCTTCTCCACTACAATATCAACCGACACGGTCAAGGAGATCTCTAATGAGGGCGAGTCCTGTGTCACACTAGGTGTATCCTCGAACTCCCTGCAATCCTGTGTGCCCTCATCCTCCAAGTGCGAGGTAACCATTTTGTTGGTTTCCCCCTCCGATACTCAGTCAAGCTGGAAAGAGGTATCCAACTTCTCCACCCAAGGTTTTTTCAAACGCTTGGATGACCTGTCAAATGTCGGTAAATGGAATCTGCCCACTGTGCGCTGTAAGCCCCGTCATGTGAGTGCCTGTTCCCTTTGTGAAAGTTGCAGGGTCTGCTATCCCGTTGGAGCTGAACAAATCTCTGAATGGAAGGGCATCCCTGAACTCCTGCCCATATGCCTGATACTCGGCGAAATAATCACCCATGTGGCTAGGCTATGGCTCCTACTGTGCTCCTGCCACTGTGTCTGCACCCAGAAAAGTGGGCATAGTGGAACGTGTGGGTGTATGTGATGCCATATGCTGAGTGGCATCATGCTCCGGCAAATGGTGGGATGTGCCTGATCCCTCGCCAATCTGGAAACCCCTTGGGGTTTCACGCTGTATAGCCTCCACATCGGTGAATCTCTGCCCCATCACCTCAATCTGCCTCGACAAATCCTGTATTGATTTGAGGAGCATCTCCCCAAATCTCTTCTCATCATCATCACCTGCCATCGGCTCCTCCTGTTCTGCGTCTATCACAGGCTCCTCATGTTCTGTGTTTACCACAGGCTCCTCCCGCTCTGCGTCCACCACCCAAACGCAGTCCCCCTCTCCGTAGGTGTTCTCCAACCTATGCTCAATATCTCTGTACTTCTTACCTCTGTAGAAGATGTAGGGATTCTCCCCCGGTGTCATAGACTACTAGCTCCACAGGCTGAGCTAGATCTATGCTTTGTTACCACTGTAATATCCTGTTTCAGGGATATCTAGAACACGACAAACTCCAACCAAAGATGGACTGGGGGGGCATTTCCGGATATTTCGCCTCTGAAAGAGGACGAGGTCCGGAGGCTACCTGGCCCTTTCCAGACTCTGTCTAAGAGTGAAAGATAAACACACCAAGTGGTATATAACTAGAATGCTCAAGAATATATAAAAATAACAGTGCAGCAGACATCTAATAACATAAAAAGAATGTACAGCAACTCATCCAGAAATATAGAGAGGAAATGCTAAGCCATTTTATTAAACTGAGAAATATAATGAATTACAATAGGTGATCAGAGTGATGGCACCTAAACTTGCTCAAGGCAAGTGAAGAAACGCTCTCAGAAGATACAAGAAATGGCTGCTCTCTGAACTGCGTCCCAACTGCTGGAAAACTGCCGTGTAGCTGCTACTGCTGGAATGAACTAAAGACTAGGGGCTGATCCCCTTGCTGGAATGGGCTTAAAATCTGCAATCCTCCTCTACTCACCAATCCCGACAAAACCCATAAACCATATAAAAAATGGTCGACCCCCGAAAATCACCAGAAAACACCCCCCTTAGTGAATTACGCTGGCCTCCAAGGCTCTGCGTAGAGGCTCAATGGGAATGACTGAAACACTACCTCAAACTCCACCAAAATCCTCCCACAAGAAAAGGCTGATCCTCTGCTCAAAATCTCGGTTGAATCTCCTGCAGAAATCCCGATCTGGAGCACCTCCAAAATGGACTGCATCCTTTCTCCCAGTGACTGCGCAGTCTCTATGAAAGTCCAGCTCCGCAGCAAACCCAAACAACAAAACCTCTCACAAAATACTGAAGAAATAACATTGCCCGAGCAGGCACTCGAAGTCCCCCAGGGCTAAGGGCGAGATCTCTGACCAGAGACACTCAATGCACTAAACAGTGCTGCAGACAGGCTAAATAGCCAGTGTGCTCAAGAAGACAAAATGTCTATCTCAATATCATCAACAACAGAATGATCGAAATGAGGAGGCTCTCCTCCTTTTATAACGTTGGCCTCTCTCTCAAACCATAGGCCCATCATCTCCAACGTAGCCTCTCTTGGCCCCACACTGCCAACTCAACCTGCGTAGTCCCTCTACGTGCTCTAGTGGGTCCCCTCTCTACGTGGTATATTTGCCCCCCTTGGCCCACTTAAGTTACAACGTTGTGTCTACTAGGGAGTGCACTTTATTTTAGTGAGTTATATTCCCCTTCCACCCACTTTATTTTTACTTTAAATTTATGTAGGCAAAATTTATCAAAATTAATATTTCAAATTAGCTACTGCTAATTGGGAATATTACATTGTTTGTGTACTTAATTAGCTCATAGATCATCTTATCATCCTCAATTTGATGGGAAAACTAAGATAGTGAACAAATGTTTGTAAGGATATCTTTGTTGCTTTGTATCTGATAAACAGACATAATGGGTCGAGTGGTTACCTTTGGCTAAATGGTGGTATAACACTTCCTTCCATGCTGCAACAAAAAAGACCCCATTTATGACACTTTATGGATATCATCCACCATCCATCACATCATATTTAAGAGAAAAATCTAAGTTTCAAGTAGTGGAAGATCACATGGAGCATCAATAAAAAGTTCTCTAACTCTTAAAGGATAACCTCACTTTGGCGCAGAATCGAATGAAACAAAAAGCATATCAACATCGCAGCGAAAGAAGTGTTGATGTAAGTGACTGGGTATTTTTATGGCTACAACCATACAAACAAATGTCCCTCGTGCAAGCTAAGAAGGATAATAAATTATCACCAAATTATTATGGTCCTTACAAAGTGTTGCAAAAGATTGGTACTATGGCATACAAATTGGAGCTTCTGGCATCTTGCAGAGCGCACCTAGTTTTCCATGTTTCATGCTTAAATAAGTTCATAGGCGACAATCTCCCAGTTTAAGCAATATTGTCAGAACTTGACAAGGAAGGAAAAATCATAATGGAATCTGAAGTAGTCATGGAAACAAGAACTTGACAACTACTAAATCGATCAATTTTAGAGTATCTCATAAAGTGGAAGAACTTACTCGCTAAAGATTCCTCATGGGAGGATGAGAATTTTATATAGAAGCATCCAAAACTACTTTTGAAGGAGAGGGGCATGTTATGTCCCTATAAGACTATTGTATCCCCTTATTATTATTGTGAGTGTACCCCCCTTATTGTTATTTTTGTACCCATGTAGTCCCCATAGTGTTATTATTGCGCCCCATAGAAGCCCACTATGATTATTGTTGTGCCCTTACATTATTATTGTTGTGTCGACTCTGATTATATGTAACCCCTTTGAAGCCTACATATAGAAAGGATATTTTTTGATTTGTATCATCCAAGAATTGTTCATTTATGTAATGTAAAGGAGGTTTCCCCCTCGAAGAGGCTGATTTCTAAGTTGTTGATCTATCTTTTCTCCTATTTTGTGAGTTGGTTGCATAACGTTTGATGTGGGAGTAGGTGAGCAAAATCAAGCATACGTTGCAATGACAAAAAGAAAGGGAAAATTTAGAAAGTTTGGTCCTCATAAAATGAGAAGAACATGGTTACAATACAATGTTATGGGTGTCAATAACATGGGCACTATATAAGATATTATCCTAAGCTCAAGAAGGACAATAAGAAAAGAGGAAGAGAAGAATCCCACATCACCAAGGAAGTGGAGGAAGTTGAAAGGAAGAAGTCCAAAAAGGAGGAAGTAATACATCTCCACTGTTGAGATAGTCTTCCTCACATAACTTATTTTCAAGTTCCTAAGTCTTCTATTGTAATATATGGCTATCATGATTCACTAAGTAATGGGATGCATCAAGGCTTCATGGAAGCATTGAAAGCAAGAGCTCGGGACATCATAAAGAAGCATGGAAGATGGTTAGAATCTATGGAAGTCAAGGATAAAACTCTTGAGAGTATCATTGAAAACATAAGTGGAAAGGTCATCTAGTACAAGGCTCATCGCACATCTGTCAAAAGGAAAGATCTGCTAATAGGGATATTTTAGATCCTCAAGATTCTTTAATGGAATCTTCATTTAAAGGTTCACCAATCACGAGGGGAAGTAAGTATTTCTTCAAGAATTCCAAACTTGTGGAATTCATGGATGATGGTATGATGACATAAGAGGAAAAGCAGATAAAGGGATTGAGCTCTTTCAATTAAGGAAGTTGTTGCAGGAAGTTTGGATGACCTAAAGGAAAATGAGGTATGTATGCTTACATTCTATATTGAAGAGTCATGTCATATGGTTGCAGGTAACATGGATTAATGCTCTGTCTTGAGAGCATAATCTAAGGAAGGGTCTCCTCCTTCAAAGGAATGCATTTATATTGAGGGATTCTAATTGGAAATTCATGGGAATGAAATGTGTGAAGAAAGGAAGAAATAATGGAATATGCAGCCATGATAAAGGTAATAAACATCCGAAAAACCAAGAAGATTTGACTAGGATATCTCCATGGAAGATATGAAGACTCTTATGGAGTCTAAAAAAGAAAGAGACCCTTGACAATATATATCTTTGAGATATGTGTCGATATGTATATAGGATGATGATGCAAACTAGAAGATGTCACGATGAAAGACCATCACAAAGGTAGTGTTGATTTTAATGTTCATTCCTTTATTTTTTAACAAATATCTGGATGGGTTTGTGTAGGGCTACCGAGGGAAGATCTATGGATGTCTTCCACGACTAATGCACATGTAGTAGGATGAAAGATCCTTAAGGAAATATGGCATGAAGAAGGCAACATGGCATGAAAGAAGGCCAAAGATGGATTGATGGATCACTTTCCGATGATGACATGACTGGCTCATGGATGAAAGTGATGGATGGTCTGTGCCCAAAGAAGAAGTCCTGAAATATGAAGACTCTCGAATGGCGACAAGAAGTTCATAACATTGCGAGGAGGAGTTATTCAAGCAGTTGGTTGTCCCATCATCTCCACCTAAGGAGATGCTGTAGGTCCCTAATTAAGAGGGATCCTAGAAACAAGTGTCTTACTTAGAAGAAACTTGGAAATTCCTAAGCCAAGAGGGAGCTTAGGTACAATCCTTCCGTAGGAATGAGTACATTCCTTTATTGGAATAGATACGTCATCCTTAATTAAAAGGAAGAGATAGATGTGTCATTCTTTTCTTCACTTGGGAAGACATAGTGGAGGATTGGGTAAACATTTGGCATCCAATGCTCTTTGATGATGTGTCAAGGCATTCAAGATAAGAGTAGTCGTAGAGGACCGATATTATTTGAGGACTTAGAATCCATCATAAGCATAGTCCTGGTGGAACACACCCTAAGATCCTGGGTGGGATATGTTCCAAGGGAGACATTGATGAGGGTGTGTATACATCAGTGGTCTTGCCAGCATTGAGCTCAGATCTCATGTAGTGATAGAGTTGTTAGTCAAGGCCTTGCTATGTGACAATGCTAGTTGATATGAAGCTAAATAGATGGATTACCAATTCGACTCGTCTTATGAGAAATTCTTCAAATTGAGAATGACCAAGTACCATTATGAATACTTCCCTAGTTAAGAGGGAGTGTTGGAAAGTGTAACTAGGTTCAGTCTTCATAATGACATGCGTAATTGTGATTTTATGTAATTGATGAAAAGAAGAAAAATAATGCTTGTCTCATCGGTTTCATGAGCAAAGAATTTTATTTTAGTCATGGCTCCCATTGTGAGCCTTTAGTATTTGTCATGTAGTCATACAAGTCAATTTGAGTCTATGTCATGTAAGAAGGACCCTTCTTGGGCATGTTACATTTTATATGAGTCATTTAATAGGTATAAAAGGCCCTCTGAGACCAAGCAAAGTCTCGTCCTCAAGTCGGCTTCGAGAAGGATAATTATATCTCCATCAAATGACACGTCGGCCCAACTTGTAGTCATGTCGGCTTATTTAAGGAGGAAACAACTATATATAGGGCAATACGTCTCCTTTTTCAGAACATAATTTCGGTGAAGGTAATCTAAGTGAAAAGGTGCGAAATAGTTCAATTTAAGGGTAAATAACAACCCTACATCCAAGCGAAGGGAAGAGATCAATTTGAAGGGAAGATCAAAGAGATTTCAGGTTTGTTTATGGGCAAGGTCTGTCACGCGTGCAAGGAAGGGTAAGGGCATATACATATTGCAGAAAAGGCAAAATTGCAAAAGTTAAGAATCTGAGTCAAGGCAATAATGTTGTATATGCTTCATGTCGAGTTAACATATAGTTCCTCTCTAGTTAAGTGAAGAAGTAAGGGGCATAATTTATCCCTTATCATTCACACATACGAGAAATGAGAGTCTACTACAACAGGCCGAAGACTACAGTTAAGGAGGTCGAAAAGTTCAGATCTGAGTTGGAGAAGTGAAGGCTAAATTAAAAAAAAGTTGACTTGGTGATGGAGAGGTCATTTTGGTCAAGGGTCTAGGTCATGGTCTTGGTATTCGTCAATTGGAATCTCTATAAGAAGAAGAACTTATTCGGGGTTTCCTCTCAAAGAGTGAGAGGTTTTGGCCCTAGTTGAAAGCTTATATTTTGTGTCTCTTGTCTCTTTATGGTCTATGCATTAGTAGATGTTTGATGAAGAAGAACACTAATAACCTAAGTAAAATAAGATCCTAATCTAAAGAAGTAAAAAACACTCACAAGCAATTACTAATACAAGAGAAATCACTTAATTACTATGCCATAGATTTCTCAACAAGTGGCAATATGGGAAGGATATGGCTATTTTAGTTTTGAAAACTTCAAAGTTATCATTAACAATATACTAATGTTAACTCTAGGGACAACTCAAATGGCGATGGTCGTGAAAATGAAGTGTTATGTATCAAGAGATTAAAGGTTCAAACCTCCCCCCCCGATTCACCTGTGTCTGTGTAAGGGGCATATGTAGGCACCTAGGGGTTATGATGGTTGTGGTCAAAATCGATCCTGTGTCACATGAGTACGAAACCAATCCAGTTGTCGATTCCTCTAGTAAAAAAAAGAATGTATTACTATTTTTCTTGGAGATTTCCATGGCTTCACTCTCCAACTTGATGTAAAAAGGTACCAAAGATTATCCCAAAATAATGACAAATACCTAATGATGCAGGAGCATTGAGACTTAGCTAGCAATATGATGTTTTGTTCACATGTTGTGGCTAATCCAAAATAAATAAACATTAGTAGTAGTATCTTATTTTATTGTATTTTTAATATTATTTATTTATGAGAATAGTTAGTTTGTTTTGTATTTTTAATCAATTAGGAATAAAATTAGGAATTGGTTTCTCTCCCTGTGTGGATACAGAGCCAACATAGGGATAAGCACTTAAAAATAGGGAGGTATTGATTTGTTGAGAAAATTTGAGAAGAAACCTATTCTAAGAGGAACAGTTTCATATTTCAAGTATAAATAATAGGGAATAAGGAGGAAAACAGCAGGAATGCTAGTGTGTAAATTGCAAACGCAAAGGGCAATTAATAAAACATTCAGTCCATGTGTTAGTAATATAATTTGTGTTTTGTATTATATGTTTTTTTTATTTGTTAGAATCTGCAAATTATATATGTGTGTATATGAATGGGTGAACGCAGGAATGGTGTGTATTTGGAACAATGATAGTGGCAGAAGAACCTCAGATTGCTTGGAATACAAATGAATGACGAAGTTTCCATTTACATATGTAAGTTATAGCGAATGTCAGAGTGGAGACGCTGCGATGTTTGGACATCGGCGTAAAGGAAGCTGAGAGCAGATGATAGTAAACAGCATGATCACCCTTGCAAAAGATGCGTTGGCAATCTGCGTTTCTAACAAGTGGCTATAAGAGTTGAATTACCTTGACTGCAACACATAGAAGTACTCTGTTTAGCATTTGGTAGGTTGGTGCGAAGGCTCATATGGCCGCACTTCAGCAATGCAGAGAAATGCACACGACATTTTTCTTCTTTGTGTTGACATCTTATATTACTGATTATATTGACATTGCATTTGAATGGTAACTACATTGAGAATTAGTGCAATCAAATGAAATTACGACTTATAAAGCTGGACTAAAAGCATCATTGTTATATGTTTTAAATTTGTGGGGACTACATATAATAGAATTTCTGTGTGGACGTCCATAATGGTATGGAATTTGCAAATAGTGAAGTTGCAAATGTAACTATGACTCTCCAAGCTTAATAAACATAAACCGTTGCCTCTATGCTTTGTGGTTGTTAAGAAAATGGATGTTGCGAATTTAAAGAAAGATAAAGCTTGAACTCAATCTCACATGAAGAGTCCAATTCATTTGGAAATAACATAATTTCTTGCTACCTTCAATACTAAAGTGTGTGTGTTCTCTACACCACCTAATTGACAGTGGGAAAAAGTACCACAAACCTTGGAACCAAAAGAACTAAAGATAGTCGAGGAAAACTATATCCACACAATGTTATTCATTGACAAAGTTTCCTAATTCTTAATAAAAAGTGTTAATGATAACTTCAAGACAATAATTATAAAAGAGTTTGAAAATGCTTTTAGGGAATTCAGAGCTGAAAAACATATTTTTCAAGTTTTTCTTACGAGGACATATAGTTGGGAATGACAAGTTATTTTGACCATTTGAAATAGGTCGATTTCATAAAATACAAACTAGACAAACCAATGTTCTTCAACACTTCCTTGTTTCAAAACATCATCCTTGTAGACATGTTTCGTTGTCGCTACACACTTGTCTCCCCACGAATCCAAAACATAAAGTGCTCCACTAGAAACACCCCCTCGCCTACATCACCTAGTAGCATTGAATCCACTCGAAGCTTGGATTGAGGAGCAATAACATCTCTTGATACCAACTTGCCAATACAATTTAAACCCAAGTAGAACCATCATGGTGCCTAACAAGGTTGAAATCACTGAGTGCACAAGTAGATTTTATGGAGAGCCCCTACCGTGAACGTGAAGAAACCAAAGCACACATTGCAATGAGCAATGAATAGGCACAAATGAAGTTTGCGAAATTAAACAAGGGGAACAAGGCTCCACCTCACATTCATTCCAAAAATTTGCCATCCCTTCTGCACCATGCAAAAATATTTTTAATGATCCATAATTCAAACACATTAACAGATTTTGTAGTGACTCAAATTTCTATTTTTTTAATAAGAATTTTGGGCTTAACTAAAAACAAAATTTGCCCCAATATACTACATAATTGAGATCCAATTTGAAATATAGAAAATTAATCTCATTAAATAAAACTAATTCATATTTGATTCTTGAAATCAAATTCATGAGTTTTTTTTCCACCTAATTTAATTATATTATCATTAATTTGACAATTGACATTAAATCCATGAAAATAGCTCGTGATCAAATGCTATTTTTCTTTACCATAATTATCCCACACAGGGATAACACGAGAACAAGGATAAGCATCAATAAAATTATTGTTTAAAGCCTCTTCTAAATTTATCCATGGTGCTTCAACTTATTTCTTAAGGACCATAAACAATGCCATCCATCACACCATCCCTTGATGTTCTTTACTACAATTATCGTACACAATGTTACTTTATTCACAATTTTTCCCAATTCTCAATCAAAGCACCATTGGTTATTTCAAGACAAATGATAGAAAAATTTGAGATTACTTCTAGAAAATTCAGAATTAAAAAACATAATTTCCAAGTATTTTCTTATTGGGACAAGTTTGGAATGACAAGTTGCTTTGACCATTTGAAATAGGTTGATTTCCTCAACTACAAACCGGACACACCAAGAATCTTCAAGACTCCCTTGTTTCAATATATCCTCCATGTAGACTTGTCTCATTGTTGCTACATAGTTGTCTCCCCACAAATCACAAATACAAAGTGCTCTGTTGGAAACACCACCCTAGCCTACATCACAAAGTAGCATCAAATCCACTTGAATCCTAGATTGAGGAGCAAGACCACCTCTTGCTACACACTTGCAAATATAATTTAAACCCTAACTAGAACCATCACAACCTAGCAATGTTGAAATCGATGAGCACACAAGTAGATTTTATGGAGAGCCATTGTCTTCAGTGCCAAGAAACCAAATCACACATTCAAGGAGTAATGAATAGGCACAAATGAAGTTTGCAAAATTAAATGACAAGGGGGAACAAAGCTCCACCTTGCACTCATCCCAAAATTTTGCCATCCCTTCCACACTATGTAAAACATTATGAAAGGATTTATAATGATTCATAATTCAAACAAATTAAGGGATTGTGTATTAGCTAAAGTTCCTATTTCTTAATAAGATTATGAGGCTTAACTCAACAACTAGGACTCATCCCAAAATTTTGCCATCCCTTCCACACTATGTAAAACATTATGAAAAGATTTATAATGATTCATAATTCAAACAAGTTAAGGGATTAATAAGATTCTAGCTTAACTCAACAACTATATTTGCCAAATCTACCTCATAATTGAGTTCTAGTTTGATAAATAGAAATATAATATTATTAAATAAAATCATGTGTGATTCTTGAAAGCAAATTTATGAATTTATTTTCCACTAAATTTAATTATACTATCATTAATTTGACAAACAACATTAAATCTATGAAAATGATTAATAATAATTTTTTATTTTTTCTTTACCATAATAAACTCAACACAAAAATATAGATCAACCAAATTATTATTTAATTTTTTTTCCAAATTACACATACAATGATTCAACTTATCTTATAAGACCATAAAAAAAATCCCATTAATTACTTCCATGCCTTCATTGCTTTCTTATAATTATGGGATGATTGATGGACTGGCACAATGAGATGATGTTCTTTCCACCTAATTTCAAGTCTCATCCCATTAGTTACTTCCATGCCTTGCTTTCTTATAATTATGGGATGATTGATGGATTGACACAATGAGATGATGTTCTTTCCACCTAATTTAAAGTCTCATTCATAAATAGATTGAGCCTCCTGAAAAACCTTATGGTACTAAAATTTTAGTCAGATAAACTATTTTAATCTGGTCAACTTCAAAATTTCAATTCATTTAAGTCACTTCATAAAATATGAAATTATTTTTTGATATTGATTGGGAATCGCAGTTCTTAGCGAGAACGTGCCTACCAACATAAAACCCTCTGTTCCACACATGAAAAATCTTCTGAGCCGCCTTGACCAAATAAACTCCCGTCTATCCGGAAAACAGCATTCACAGGGTTGGCGTATTCTTTCGTCAATGGCTTCTCCTGCAACAGCATCAGCCTCTTCAACCTCCCATCTCCTCCAATATAAGGTTAACTCCTTTTTTCTATTGTTTAGTATTCTTCTTTCCTTCCTTGCGTGAAATCTCCTCCTCATACACGTCTCTTATGATGCTCACAGAGTGGAATCCATCACTCCTTGAGAACTGGTCTGACTCCCTTAAACTCAAAGGCCACAGCTGCATGGAAGAACAAGAAGATGACAACGGTGTTCGTGGGAGCAGTAATGGCTCCACCCCAGCCGCAGCAGCGTTCCCCTGCTTCAACGGGCTCTGTGAGTTTCCATTACAGACAAATATTTGCCGTTTTCTTTGAAGGATGCTTATTTCATAATTTGAGCTAATTAACAGCACCACCTAAAATCCAAACTCTCTTCATCAATCTTACATTAAATTCTGATTTACTCTAATTTTCGATTTTTGATTTCAAGAGAAGCAGTGCCATAGACCAGGTGGCTCTCAACTCACAACATATTGGAAACTTTAATCTTTAATTTGCAGGTGAAACACTTCATGACCATGACAGAAAAGATCCTAGCCAGGGCTGCAGAGAGATCTCAAGTGAGCCCCGGGGAAAATGTGTGGGTGAAAGTTGATAATTTAATGACCCATGATGTCTGTGGCCCTGGAACCATCGGGATTTTCAAGAAAGAGTTTGGGTCCAAGGCTAAGGTTCGCCTTCCTTACCCCATTACTGTATCGTTATAATTTTTTTCGACTAAATGCTGACAGACAGTATCAGGACAACCAATAATATGTCACTGGAAAAATTTGAATCCGGATGGGGGAAATGACATTCACCGATCTGACAAGCCACTGTTGATAATATGATTTTTGATAGATTTTATTCGAGTTGTCTTCCTTTTAAAAGTTTGTTTATTCAATTTTTTCGACATAATTTCTCTAAAATTGGGTAGAAATTCAATGAAATCACAATTTTATGGGTAAACTATGCACAATTTATGAGTAAATTTTACAAAATATAAGTGTTTTGGGGTTTTTCATGATGTTGAATTTAGGGTAAACTCTGCGCAATCTAAGTGTCTTAGAGTTTTTTCATGGTGCTGAATCCATATATTGAATAAAAAACAGTTTAAATAATACAAATCAAGATTTCACATAAAATTTATCCACCTCATTTCCGTCAATAAATCCACCCAAAACTCCAAAAAAATCCCATTAAAAACAACTCCAATTGTATTGGTAGTTCATTTGAAAGTTGCTTTGGGAAAAGTCTGGGTGAGGGCCAGCTAGGGGACTCAACTCCATAACATGAACTTCTTTAGGCATGTACGTGTTTTGCTAAAAATACGCGGGACTTGCACCTGGCATCATCCTAACATGCCATTTGAGTGGTTTATTGTTATGTTTTATTTGATAAATTTTATTTATAGTTGCTCTGAGAAACAGGTCCGAGGTCGGGGGTCTCAAATCGGGGATGAACTACATAACATGAACTTCTTTCAGCTTAGATGCGTCTCTATTTTAAAATATCCGGAACTTGCACGCAATCTCTTGGCCTATTGTTTTGTTTTTGATAGATTTCATTGGTAGTTTCTTTGGAAGTTGCTTTGAGAACGAAGTCTGGAGGTCGGGGCCTCGTCCAAGGGGCTCAAGTGTATAACATGAACTTCTTTAGGCTTAAATGCCTCTAGGAGGTATCTATTTTGCGAAAAATGCCTGGGGCTTGCACTAGCCATCATCCCAACATGCCATTTGGTTGGTACATACCATGGCCAGATTGGAACTCTGGTGAACAGCTTAAAACTCTGTCAACCAAACTAGTGAAACAAGGTCCCATTGGCTTTAATAAATTTAGGATCATACATCCAATGTGTTTTTACAATGTTTCCTTATTGTTATTTGCGGTATGATTGCAAGAGATTTATTTCAATTTCTGAGGCATTCAGGGGCAGAATTGAAGACCATAACAACAGCATAAAACTCTATCAAGTTTCAACCCAACCAGTGAACTAATGCCCCGTTGGCTTCGATAATTTTTGTATTATACTTCCATGTGTTTTGGCAATGCGTCTTTATTGCTATTTTCAGTATGATTGCAAGAGGCTTATATCAATTTTTGGGGCTTTCAGGGCGCAGAACTGAAGACCATAATACCATTTTACGTGCTTTTCCTCTCGTTGTACTTTTAAGATATTGATTTTTTATTTGACTCGGAGTCTTCTCGTTGTGCTTGGAAATATTGATTTCTTATTTGACTTGAAGTTGCTTTCAGGTTTGGGATCCAGAAAAGATCGTGATAATACCAGACCATTATATTTTTACCAGCGATGAGCGCGCAAATCGGAACGTGGATATAATCAGGGACTTTGCGCTTGAGCAAAACATCAAGTATTTTTATGACATCACGGATCGCAGTGATTTCAGGGTATTTTCTAGTTTGCTTTCGTGTGTTCCTTCTCCGCATCTCAATAAACTTTAAACATTGGCATGGGATGTAAGTTATGACTTGGTCATAGCCTGCTATTTCTATATATATATATATATATATTTGGTAGAAATTGGGTTTTTATCTTATATTCACAGTATAGTCACAGATATCCTACAGAAATGCTTGCTGCCATTTATCTCTGAACAGGGAGTCTTTGACGTAGCTGTCCTGATACTGGGCTTGCCTGTTATGTTTACCCTTCCGATTCAATGAATTACAAAGTGTTATCTGGTTCCATCACCCTATATCAAAAAAGGACTGCTGACAAAATTATCAGAAACCACAAAAAGTTTCCATTACCGGACAATGAATTACAAAATCTTTATTTGGTTCTGTTACGTTGAATCAAAAAGGACTGCTGACAATATTATCAGAAACCACAAAAAAGCTTACTATACCTAAGACAAACTAAAATAAGACCAATTCTGGATCATAATTGACTGCAGTTTTTTAAAAAGTTTTTTCGACTACATATTTTTGATGTATTGGCTTATTTGCTTATATATCTGTAGGCAAATCCAGATTATAAAGGAGTTTGTCATATTGCTCTTGCTCAAGAAGGTCATTGCAGACCAGGCGAGGTACTGATTTTACACCTGTTTTATATGCAAGGATTTGCATTGTTCTCTGAAAATCTTTTCTTCATCCCTTTTTGTTTGCTTCATTTTCAGGTTCTGTTTGGTACAGACTCCCATACTTGCAATGCTGGTGCATTTGGACAGTTTGCAAGTGGAATAGGAAACACTGATGCAGGATTTATAATGGGAACTGGAAAACTGTTGGTCAAGGTAGATTCTGTTGCAAGTGTTATATGCATTTTTTTGGTTACTTACCATGGTTTTGGTTGATTGTTGCCTTTAGTAATTTTTGTTTTGTTTTGTTAGGCTATGGGACCATGCTAATTTTGGTTTGGAGTTGGTACCTAAAATAAAACGTGATCTGTAAAAATTTTCTATTTCTCACCCCGGTTTTCAGTTTCACCTTATTTCTCCAAAATAGTTAAATGCTCTTTCCCATATCTATACATTCAACAACTGGAAAAATAAATTTTGCTGAAAACACAAATTCTGGAAATATTACAGAATGCTGGAAAATGCATAAATAAATATCAGCACATACAAATAGCCATTCAACACATTTAAACACAGTGATTTTTGGTCAAGGTATTTTGGAAAAACCCCTTACAACTCTTGGGGAAAACCAGTTCGAAAGCTCCTTCTTATTTACGTAAAATGTTTTTTACGGTGAGAAATATTCAGCAAAAATCAACAAATAAACTTTACAACTTATCTCGTTTTCCGTGCTTTAACCACCGCCTCGGAAAACGTGCAGACAGTAAAACTGAACCAGCAATAAATGCTGTGCGTATTTCCTTGAAAAACGTGCCCAGAAATTACAGCATTAATTTCTGCTGTACGGCCTCCTCTTTTTGCGTGCAGAACAGCAATAAACGCTGTTGTACGGCCTCCTTGGAATGCGTGCAGCTGTATTAAATGCTGCTGTACGGAAATCTGCCTCGATTTTTGTGCCAGCAATCAGCTACAGGCTGTACGACCTGTCTAGAAAAACGTGCAGCAAAAACAGCAGCTTCTCCCTCGAAATTTGTGCCCAGAAAATGGTACGGCTGCCTTGGAAAACATGCCACAAGCTGCTGTACGGATTCTGCCTTGGAAATCGTGCCAAATCTGCTTTGAACTGTGTGCAAACACTGTTGTACGGTCTTGCTGAAATATGGCCTTGGAATGTGTGCCAAGGTGCTGCCTCCTTCTCCTCACTGCTCAGAAATCTCCCTTGCTCTCTTGCTCTCCTTCTCCCAATCTGCTCATGAAAGAATGAATGACCTTTTTCCTCCTTTTCCTCCTTTAACCTAACCCTAAGTGACTTTTGGGGAATCCCTAAATCCAATGGCTGAGATAGATTGAGATCTAGGGCTGAGATTAAATGCTCATTTAAATCTCACTTTTCATTTTTTAATTCACCCACTTTAATAAAGACCCACTTAGTCTTTTATTTCCAAAGTCACTTTTTCCTTTCTAATTTTATATTGACTTTATTTAAAGTCACTTTAACTTTAGTAACTTTATCACTTAAAGTCACTTTAAAATTAGATTTGACTTTATAACTTCATAAAGTCACTTTAGTAACTTTATCACTTAAGTCACTTTTAAATTAGATTTAACTTTATAAAAATTTATAAAGTTACTTTAGGAGAAAAATTAAATTCTTTTGGACACTTTTCCCTGGGCCAAAGATCAAAGCCTTAGGGAACCACCTGTCCTCCGGTACCAAATTTCAACACTCCCTCTTACCGAGGAAGGTGTTCCTCACCACACCCATCTTGTCTCTGAAGTAGACATGCTTGCCCCGTGGTAAGGCTTTGGTAAGAATATCTGCAACTTGCTCATCAGTGGGAATATACTCAGGCTTCACAGCTCCTTTCTGAACATAGTCTCTGATGAAGTGATATTTGATCCCGATATGCTTTGACTGTCATGAAATATTGGATTCTCCGTGAGTTTAATGCAATTCTGATTATCACAGTAAATCACCGAAGGTCTCAACGGTTGACCAAATAAGCCAAACAACATCTTGCGAAGCCAGATGGCCTCACAACTAGCTAGACTGGCTGCCATATACTCTGCTTCCGCTGAACTCAATGCTACTGACTGCTGCTTCCGGCTGAACCATGACACCACTGCCGAACCCAACCCAAAACAGCACCCTGAAGTGCTCTTCCTATCAGAAGCACAGCCTGCCCAATCAGAATCAGTGTAACCTGCCAATCTCACTCCATCCCCCTGCCTGTAGTCCAGACCATAATCCACTGTCCCCTGCAAGTATCGCAAAATGTGTTTTGCAGCCACCCAATGAACCTTCCTAGGCTCACACATAAACTGACTCATCGTGTTGACTGCAAAACAAATATCTGGTCTAGTGTTGACCAAATACATCAAGGAACCAATCAGCTGTCTGTACAATGTGGGATCCACCAACTCGGAATCCGAAGCATGAAGCTTCTTCCGGTTGGTGATCATCGGTGTCGACATGGGTCTACAATCCTCCATGTGGAATCTGCCAAGGATGTCCACAATATACTTCCCCTGTCCCAGGAAGAAATGCCCCTCCTCCTGCCACACCTCCAAACCCCAAAAGTAATGCATCAAGCCGATGTCCTTCATCTCAAACTCCGCCGCAAGATCTCTCTTGCAGTGCTCTATGAGTCTCTCTGCACCTGTAATGACTAAGTCATCCACATACAGCACCAGAATGAGAGGCTCCTCACCTATCACAATATAGTAAGGTTCGGATCTGCCTCACTCTTTGTGAAACGCATCTTCTGCAAGTAAGTATCTATCCTAGAGTACCAAGCTCTGGGAGCTTGCTTCAGGCCATAAAGGGCCTTCTTCAGTCTGCACACATGGGACTCCTTCCCATGCACCTCAAAGCCCTGTGGCTGCTCAATGTACACCTCCTCCTGTATGAAGCCATTGAGAAATGCGGTCTTCACATCCATATGGTGGATCTTCCAACCCATCTCTGTTGCTATCGATATAATGGAGCGGATCGAAGTATATCGAGCCACGGGAGCGAAGGTCTCCTCATAATCAACTCCCTCTACCTAGGAGAACCCTCTAGCCACAAACCTCGCTTTGAATTTCTCAATGCTGCCATCTGCAGCATGCTTTACCTTGTAAAGCCATCTGGAAGTAACCACGGATTTGCCCTCAGGCCTCGGCACCACCTCCCAGACATCATTCTTCATGATAGAAGAATACTCCTCCTGCATGGCCTCTCTCCAGACCTGCTGGCTAGCTGCCTCCTCATAGCTAGAAGGCTCAGAGTCAAGGATGTTGGTAGCCATTGCCATATAGCTACAAAACCTTTCAGGTGGTCTGCTCTCTCTGACCGGCCTCTTAGGCTCAGCAACAGATGTGGCATCTCTCAAGGTGTCCTGAAGCCACTTGGGCTTCCTCTTCCCTGAGCACACTTCTCCCGCTGGAGAATAAAACTCCTCCTCCTCAACATCGGGGGCTTTGGAACTCCGGTATCACGTACAGCTGTCCTCTGGCCTGCTGAACTTTGTAGATCTTTGAGAGTGCAGTGTGGCTTGTCCATCGGTGGACTCCCCCGATGTGCTACGTGGGCCTTTCTGCGCGTCTTTGCCATAGCGCCACCTCGACTCACGAGCCACTCCCCAGCGGACCCGACATCGTCCTTAGATGTTACCTCCAGGATCCTCGATCCACTCCACCATTTGGATCCTACTGACCCCCTCAAGCTATTTCTTGAAAGTGCATTTGGAAATCAAAGATACTCTAACTCCGTGACCTCCTAAAGGCCCTGTCCTCCTCGAACTTCACATCCCGCCCGACAACAACTTTCCTCTGTGCAGGAATGTAAATCCGAAAGGCCTTGGAGGTCTCACTGTAGCCCACAAAGATACCCTTCTCTGCGGTGGGCTCTAGTTTGGTCCTCTTCTCCTTGGGTATGTAGGAGTATGTAATGCACCCAAAGATGCGAAGATGACCAATATCAGGCTTCTTCCCAGAAAAAGCCTCCTCCGGAGTCATGTGCCCCAAGGCACGATGCGGACTCCTGTTCTGCAAGTAAACAGCTGTGTTGCAGGCCTCTGCCCACAAAAACAATGGCAACCCCCGATCATGTAACATGGCTTTGGCAGCCCCTCCGATGGATCTGTTCTTCCTCTCCGCAACCCCGTTCTGCTGGGGGTTGTAAGGAACAGTGAGCTCCCTCCTAATGCCTGCCTCTGCACAATAGTCAACAAACTCTCCAAGGGTGTACTCTCCCCCATTTTCCGACCTCAGGGACTTGATCTTCCGACCTGTCTGTGTCTCCACAAGAGCTCTGAACTCCTGAAACCGCTTGAAGACCTCACTCTTGGTCTTCAAGAAATAAATCCAGGTCCTCCTGGAGTGATCATCAATGAATAACACATAGTACTCATATCCCCTCAAGGAAACATGAGACATCCGACCGCTCACATCGGAATGAATCAAATCAAGTATCCCAGTCGCTCTGCTGTCACTGCTGGGAAAAGGGGATTTGGCAAACTTGCCCATCGCACATCCTCTGCAAGTATCAAAATGATCAGTACTGAACTCTGGCACACCTGTAGTGATCTCCCGCAAAGTCCTCAAGGCTCCATGATGCATGTGCCCCATCCTGCGGTGCCAAATCTCACACTGCTCAGAACTGCTAGCTCTGTTGTCGGTACTGCTGCTCAATGCCAAAAGGGACTGAAATGCAAACTTGTACACAGCACATGGCGTACTATCACTCTAGGCGGAATCAATTTGGAGTGCCTGAACTCCACACTCCAGTACTTTGTCCTCCACGAATAGTATCTCATATCTCTCGTCCTCCAAAATTTGGGAGACAGTTATCTGAGTTCTTCTCATCACTGGCACCTCAAAGAACATCGACACCTTCAAGGAGAGTTTGGACTCCTACGAAATGTCAAATGTTCCCACACATTTGCTCTAACAACCATCATCCCACCCAGAGTACTACCTCTACATCAGTGCCACTCTCTGAAAGCTCAGAGAAGTACTCACGGACTCCTGTCATGTGACGTGAAGCCCCACTGTCCACATACCAGATACCCGAAGATGCTCCGCTAATCGAGGGAAATGCATGCTCCCTCTGAACCTCTATGGCAGATAATCCTACACTAGAAGACTCACACGCAATGAACCCAAACTCCCGGTCAAAGCGATCTGCAAAGTCCTCAACCTCTGCTGAAGCTGCCATGCTCTGGTTCTTCCCCTTCTTCTTCTTCTTCTCCGGACACACAATTGCATAGTGTCCCATCTTCTGACAATTCCAACACTTCACTTTGGAATAGTCCTTCTGTGTGTTATCCTGTTTACCTTTACCTTTGCCTTTGCCCCACCATTGCTTGTGGAAGCCTGCTTCTTCCCTTTGCCTTTCTTGCGTCCTGCCAACAGTGCTACATCCTCATCCTGCTCAACTGGCTTGGCTGCCCCAAGCTGACCTTTCCTGATCTCTGTTTGAATGCAATCATCCCAAAACCTCTCCCATGTGGGAAGGGTCTCACGTGCACAAACTCCATCAGCAAAGTTCATCCATGAACGGGGGAGGCCATTCACTGCAATCCGCACCAACTCGGTGGGTGGAATGGCCTCTCCAATCGCTGCCAACTCATCTCTCACATTAGTAATCTTTGTGAGATATCCAGCTGCACTATCATTGCCCATCTTAATGGTCTTCATCTTCTCCTTCAGGACCATCTTCCGGTTCTCATTGGTACTCTGGTAGAGATTGGACAATGCTGTCCACATCTCAAGAGCATTTCTCTTCCCTCTCACATGAGGAATGCAATGGTCTTTGATTCCGTCTAGAATCAGCCTCTTACCCTTGTTGTTCTTTTTATTATATGCTGCCAACTGAGTAGCATCGGTAGGCACATTCACAGGGTTCTGTGTGGTATGTACCATAATGTCCCAGACTTCTGCCTCCTCAAAGATACTCTGCATTCTCTCCTTCCAAATGCTGTAGTTGGAATGCCCATCCAACCTATCCTCCACCCTCAGTCCCAATGACATCCTGCTGTCCTAAAACTGAAAAATCACACTGCTGTAGTAAAGGTAAAAATCTGCTGTTTGTGAAAAATCAGCTTGCTGGAATTTTCTGAGTGAAAAATCAGCAAGCTGTAATTTTCTTCCTTGCTGTCCCAAACTGCTCTTTCAGCACTCAAGCTCTGATACCATGTAGAAAATTCTATTTCCCACCCCGATTTTCAGTTTTCACCTTATTACTCCAAAATAATTAAATGCCCTTTCCCATATCCATACATTTAATAACTGGAAAATAAATTTTGCTGAAAACACAAATTCTGGAAATTTTTTCAGAATGCTGTAAATGCAGAAATAAAATAACAGCAGTAACAAACAGTCATTCTACACATCATAACTCAGTATTTTTGGTCAAAGTGACCCTGGAAAAACCCCCTACAACTCTTGGGGAAAACCAGTTTGAGAGCTCCTTCTTATTTCTGAAAAATGCTTTTTACAGAGAGAGAAATATTCAGAAAAATCAGCAAAACAAAGCACACAACTTATCTCTTCGTGCTTATACTTGCACCGAGCTTGTCTGAACTGATAAAAGCTGAACCAATGATAAATCTTTATGCGTATTTCAGCAAACGTGCCCAGAAGTCAGCAGCAATTTCACAGCAAGCCTCTTTTTGCGTGCAGAACATCAATAAATGCTGCTGTACGACCTCCTTGGAATGCGTGCAGCTGTATTAAATGCTGCTGTACGGAAATCTGCCTCGATTTTTGTGCCAGCAATCAGCTACAGGCTGTACGGCCTGTCTAGAAAAGCGTGCAGCAAAAAACAGCAGCTTCTCCCTCGAAATCTGTGCCCAGAAAATGGTACGGCTACCTTGGAAAACGTGCCACAAGCTGCTGTACGGATTCTGCCTTGGAAATCGTACCAAATCTGCCTTGAACTGTGTGCAAACTCTGTTGTACGGTCTTGCTGAAATATGGCCTTGGAATGTGTGCCAAACTGCTGCCTCCTTCTCCTCACTGCTCAGAAATCTCCCTTGCTCTCTTGCTCTCCTTCTCCCAATCTGCTCATGAAAGAATGAATGACCTTTTCCTCCTTTTCCTCCTGTAACCTAACCCTAAGTGACTTTTGGGGAATCCCTAAATCCAATGGCTGAGATAGATTGAGATCTAGGGCTGAGATTAAATGCTCATTTCAATCTCACTTTTCATTTTTTAATTCACCCCACTTTAATAAAGACCCACTTAGTCTTTTATTTCTAAAGTCACTTTTTCATTTCTAATTTTATATTGACTTTATTTTAAGTCACTTTAACTTTAGTAACTTTATCACTTAAAGTCACTTTAAAATTAGATTTGACTTTATAACTTTATAAAGTCACTTTAGTAACTTTATCACTTAAGTCACTTTTAAATTAGATTTAACTTTATAAAATTTATAAAGTTACTTAACTGCTGCCTCCTTCTCCTCACTGCTCAGAAATCTCTCTTGCTCTCTTGCTCTCCTTCTCCCAATCTGCTCATGAAAGAAAGAATGACCTTTTCCACCTTTTCCTCCTTTAACCTAACCCTAAGTGACTTTTGGGGAATCCTTAAATCCAATGGCTGAGATAGATTGAGATCTAGGGCTGAGATTAAATGCTCATTTAAATCTCACTTTTCACTTTTTAATTCACCCCACTTTAATAAAGACCCACTTAGTCTTTTATTTCCAAAGTCACTTTTTCCTTTCTAATTTTATATTGATTTTATTTAAAGTCACTTTAACTTTAGTAACTTTATCACTTAAAGTCACTTTAAAATTAGATTTGACTTTATAACTTTATAAAGTCACTTTAGTAACTTTATCACTCAAGTCACTTTTAAATTAGATTTAACTTTATAAAAATTTATAAAGTTACTTTAGGAGAAAAATTAAATTCTTTTGGACACTTTTCCCTAGGCCAAAGATCAAAGCCTTAGGGAACCACCTGTCCTCCGGTACCAAATTTCAACAAGAGCATCAGGAACAAACCGATTCCCCACATCACCATGAAGATACAGATTTTTATAAACAACAAAATGTTCCATCCCCAGAATTGAACGAAACATGTGAGGCGACAAACACATCCGAAGTCACTGATATAGCGCCAGAAGCTGTTGAGGCCTTCGGTGATGAAGCACATATGGTTGTTAAGAAGGAAGCGTTTGATGATGAGAAGAAGTTGCATCGAACGATAATTGTTGGTAACTTACCTCTAAATCTAAAAAGGAATCACAAAAAATCACCAGAAGAACAAGGAATAGTTGGGAAACATGAAAAAATATTCCAAGATCTACCCATAAAAGTGCCTTCCGATAGGAAAATCAAATTTCCAATAGAAGTCGAGACAACATCCAACTCTGTCGATATCAGATCTTGTCACTATCCACATCACCAAAAGATTGAACTCGAGAAAATGCTCCACGATCTTTTTAAAATGTGAGAAGCAAGAGCTCATTGCCTGAGGAAACCAGACATTCGTCAACATTGTCCATCATTACATATGCTTTGAGGACAAAGCATCTTAAGAGAGGGGCAATGTTATGTATATTTTATTAGTTATTAATTAGATTTAGTTATCTTAGGTTATTAATGTGGAAGGGCATGATCAAAGATCATGTCTCTTCGCTAAGGGACACTTTAAGGCTATATTTAAAGCCTAGGCGATCCCTCATTGTAATCATCTTTTTCATCTTCATCAATAATAATATATAACTATCAAGTTTACCAGAGTTTTTACACTCCACTCTAGCCCCAGATAGGAGGTGAAATAAAGTCCCAACCTTGTTTGCTGCCTAAGAAGTTCCAAGATAGTCAAATTTGGGAACATTCTTCAATGCCTGGTATATGCTTCTTGTTGAGAATTAGGTAGGGCAGTGATTAATTCAAATTCTCTTCTTGATAATTACTTGTGAGCTTACTTCTTTTACTTATGTCTTCTCTTCTTAGCTTATTATGTCTTTCATCAAGTCAATTACCAAAAACACGACAGACACAGATTTAGGCTTTTCAAGCCAGGGCCAAAACCTCTCCCTCTTGGAGACGAAAACCTGCAAAGAATTCTTCTTATAGACTTTCAATTGACAAGTACCATGGTCCATGACCATGACTCACACCCTTGATCTCTATATGCGTCCAAGACCTTGTCACTGCTTTCTTCTTGACTTCCTTTTGGTTAATTCTCTCTTCAGCACTGCTGTGCACCAATACTAAGAAACTCGGTTCTTAGTGAATTCCTTTAATCCTCCTAGAGATTCTTCAGCACTCAGTAGTATCTTCTTCTAGTCTCAGTCTTCTAGATATACTTCAGCACAGTGTCTTATCTTTCGACCTTCCTTTATGCACTGATCTGCACTTGCCTATTTAGAGACACTTGGTCTCTATATAACAACCCATAACTCAGTTATTTATGCATTCTGTAGTACTCCTGTTACAGCTTCTATTTTGCACTTGCACCAAGCAGCACCAGACCAGAGAACAATCCTCGGGCTCCTCTGTATTCAGAGGTAATGTATCACAGAATTTTACTTCAGAATTACAATGACCTATCTCGCATTTACTCCAGTAAGTGACTTCGCTTTATTCCCTGTACTTTCTATGTGCGATCTGCACCATAATTACAGATCTGTTCTCCATTTAATCATAATCCCTTCCTAGCTTTTTATATCTTCTTTGACACAGCCTTAACTCGTTCTTCACACAGTCAAATATATCCGAATACCTTCCTGTACCCTTATCTGCAAATCTCAGACTCAACCGTTGCTGTCTTCTGTCCTTTCTGCGCAGTATATATAGTTGCCCCTGTATATTAATAAGCTGACCTGTCATATTGTTATAGGGCCAACTTGATCACTATTTTATAGGCCAACATGAAGGCTGTCTAGAGGAGAATTTCAATGCTGTAATGAGGCATCACTCTGAGCCATGACTTCAAGGCTTATGTCACAAGGTCTAGAGGCATATTAGATTGACTTGACTCTTCATATACATGACCCTTTAAATAGTACATTTATGACCAGAAGACAAATCCGTAAAGGATATCAAGAAGAAGTCCTTTGACCTATAATAAAGCCTTGCTCATGAAACCCATGAAGCAAGCATACCAAAAATATATATTATTATCTTTGTATTCTTCATTACATAAATACATAATTACATAGTCAATATGAAGACCGATCCTAGTTACACTTTCCAACACTTTTTAGGATGGCTAATCCCTCAATCTTGAAAAGATGGGGGCCTGCAATAGTTCACATAAAGATAAATGACATTGAATCTGAAGATTGCGTTTTACATGCAACAACATGTAAACGACCAGAGCCTTGCAAGGGGCCTTACCCTAATTGCAACATGAAATTCATTTCGTGGCCAGGATCTTTCCCCGTGTATGAGCCTAAGAAAGGATCTGCTGAAAATGTGCACTTTCTGACCCATTGGAACCCCAGTGCTGCCTTTCCCAGCTCTGAGTCAGGGCTGGAGGGCTGACTCATAGGTGGGAAAGGCAGCACTGGGGTTCCAATGGGCCAGAAAGGGCTTGTTTTCAGCAGAACCAGAGGGTGTGAAGCAGCCACACTGAAGGGTGACGCAGTGACTTGGTAGGCACTTGTGGGGTTCTTCATCCTCAGCGGAATCAGCGATATTTTCTGTCTTCGAGAGATAGAGGTACATCTGCTGAGATTTTCTCTGTTTGGGCAAACCATGTCTATTGCCTTTGATTGTATTCATAATTCTGCATAATAATAATAAAACCTTCTAAGAGCTGCTGCACCGATTTTCTCGCATTGGGTTTTTTCGGAGACATTTGTCCGAAAAATCTCGTGTCCTCTGTCATGTGTGCTTATTTCTTTAGTACCTAATTTGTATGTATGTGTAGATCTGCAATGTGCTTACTTCACTGTTTTCTGAATATTTCTGAAAATAACTTGTAAATGTAAAAACACAAGTAGAAGTAAACCAAATTTTTGCAGTAGAAATCTCTGTTATGTAGTTTCAGGAATTTTCACATGGTATCGGAGCTATTGCAGATGAGGGGTAGTTGAAGCCATCGGCAAAGGGACGAAGTTTGTCGCTGCAGGAAGGCAGCAGAAACAAATCTAGAAAGAGGCAACGCAGCACCTGAGGGACAACGGAGACCCAGCAGGGGTGACGCTGTGCCAGTTGTCGTGGCTGGAGGTGCAGTTTTGATCTTTGAAGTTGCTGGTGGGGCATTGTTTTTGCCGGTGCATAATAATGTCTAGCAGGGTTGACAAAGTAAGGGGAAACAGTTCCTCAACAGACTTGCTAGCCTAGAAGTCTGAGATTTGATCAACAGAGTGATTGGAGAGGGTTGATTCGACAGAATTGGTGGAGGATTTCGGGGAAGGAAATCACTAGTCTGAGGGAGTGTATTCTCTAGCGGGTTTCTATCGCCAAGAAACCTAGATCCGGTCTCTTTCTGAGAGTAACAACATAAGAAGGGAGAAGAGCATCCGTTTCGACATCGTTGAGCAGAGTATGGCCTCTCATGGATTGAGGGATCAAAATAGGTTAGATGGAGCATCTAAATTTTTCATCTGGAAGGCTAGAATCTTGTTAGTGCTTGACGAATATCGAATCAAAGATTATGCCGAGGAGGCTATAGTTGTTCCTGTTGACACTGATCCGTTGAAGAAGTATGAGGAAGCGCAAGCAAGAGCCAAGTGCTTGATAATGGACGGGATAAAGGATCATGTGGTTCCACACATTGCCGAGAAGAATACGGCAAATGAGATGTGGACGACCTTGACCACATTGTATCAATGTACTTCTCTCCAGAGGAAGATGCTTCTGTAGAATTAGTTGCGACTATTTCAGATGCACAGGGGAGAGGAAATCGATCCCTTCCTCATTCTATTGAAGGCAATTCAAGATCAATTGATTGCTATGGGGGCAAATCTTGATGATGGTCTCATGGTGAGGATTGCCCTGAATGCTGTCACCGATGATTGGGAGACCTTTGTCCAAAGTATTTTGGGCAAAGCACAACGTCCAAATTGGGAGGACATGTGGGCAACTCTTCGTCAAGAGGAGATCAAGAGAATGTCCAAGATGGGCAGAAACAACGGAGGAGCCAAGATCAAGAAGGAGGAGGAAGATGCAGCTCTCGCATCTAAGGGACAACGACAACACCAATGGAAGAAGAAGAAGGACCTCTCAAAAGTCCAATGCTTTAGATGTGGCGAATTAGGACATTTCACCAATACTTGTCCTAAGAAAAAGAAGGGTAAGGAAGATTTAGATTCCAAGGCTGCAACAACTAAAGGGGATGATGGCAGTGATGATGATGTGGCCATGAGTGTTCATGTGCCTCGAGAGAAGAGGTGGGGCGACATTGATCTGTAGTTCTCTTGAACTGCAGATGAAGGGCAGGATCCTTGAGGTGGCTAAACTCTTGGATCACATACGAGCTACGAGAGCTCTTAAAGAAAGTAGTAGGATGACTGGAGTCAGTTGGTGCAGAGGATTATGGAGACACGGTGGCAGTGAGGACGCTGAAGACTGGAGTAGCGCAATGCAGAGGCTGCATTAACGTGGAAGCAACAATGCAGAGGCTGATGGGACTTCAACAGTGCAGAGGGGCAGTGCTTACGTAGTGCAGAGCAGCAACAACACAAAGCTTTAGAGGGTCAGCGTAGTCCAACAGCAGAGGTTGCTTCAGTATAGAGATGCAACGAAACTGACTTGTCTGTCTAGAGGGTCAACGCAGATTAGTAGCAAAGGGTGTTTTGGTATCGAGATGCAGCTAGAATGACTTTTCTGTCAAGATTTTGGGTGATGTCTTTCAGTTGCTTAACTCTTAGCATCTGAGTTGCAGTGCAGCAGTTAGTAGTGGCAGTGCTATGGGCAACATGATGCAACTTTTGAGAGGGAGCTGCAGTACAAATGAGGCAGAGTCATGGGTAGCAGTACAAAAGGCAGCAACGCAGTGGATGAGGGGTAGCAGGCCGACCATCAACAACGCAGGGGATCGATGCCATGGATCTGAGTAACGCTTCTAGAGTGAAGTGTTTCTAGAGCACATTCCTCGCTAATAGGGAGTGTTGATTTTTTGGGTAGCATCGAATGTGCTCTAGCTTCGAAACTTTTTGGAGGGGCTAGAACACATGAGATCTCCAAGACCCAGAAATCGTTTGGAGAAATTTCACCCGGAGCTTAAGTTATTCCAATAATTAATTATTTTAGTGGAGACCCTAAGTCTAACTTAGGGAAATTAAATAATTAAAGGGAATTAATTTAAACATGTGGGTGAGAATGTTCTAAGTGAGGAGGATCAAGTGTTTTCTAATCTTAGTCGTGGATTAGAGATTAGATCACGACCGTTGAATTTTCAATGAGAAAAGTATTAAAGGAAGGCTTGGGGTTAGTTGGAGAACACACACAGAGTGGCAACACTTGAGTTAAGTCGAAATTCTAGGGCGCGGTTTGCTAAGAATTTTCGAGTGAGCTTGCAGTGTAGTGAGGGGTAGATCGAAGGTGGGATTTCAGATCTGAGGCCAAGAATGCATTGGCAGCGAGGCAGATCCGTATTAGAGGAACGCAGAGACCCAGCAAGGCTGATGTAGTCTAGCCAGGCTCATGCAGAGGCAGCGTAGAGCCTCACGCAGTCCAAAGAGGGTGACACAGATGTAGCATAGGCCCATTAGGTGTGACATAGGCCCAACCAGAGCAACGCAGAGGCTCATGCAGGGCTGGAGGGCTGACTCAGAGCTGGGAAAGGAAACATTGGGGTTCTAGTGGGCCAGAAAGGGCTCGTTTTTAGCAGATCTAGAAGGTGTGAAGCAGCCACACTGAAGGGTGACGTAGTGATTATGTAGGCACCTGTGGGGTTCTTCATCCTCAACTGAATCAACCATATTTTCTGTCTTCGAGAGATAGAGGTACATCTGTCGATATTTTCTCTGTTTGGGCAAACCATGTCTGGTGCCCTTGATTGTATTTAGAATTCTGCATAATAATAAAACCCTCTAAGAGTTGGTGCATCGGTTTTCCCGCATTGGGTTTTGTCGGGGACATTTGTTCGAAAAATATTGTGTCCTTTGTCATGTGTGCTTATTCTTCAGTATTTGATTTGTATGTATGTGTAGATTGTTGAGATTTTGTGTATTTGGGGTCTCATCAGTTGTGCTCTAGCTCCCAAATTTTGTGGAGGGACTAGAGTACACTTGATCTACAAGACCCATAAATGGATTTGGGAAATTTCATCTGGTTTAGGAGATATTAAATTAATTAATTATTTTAATGTATTTCCTAAGTTAAAACTTAGGAAAATAAAATAATTAAAGTGAATTTAATTAAATATGTGATGAAATTGTCTTAAGTGACACGGATCAAGCTTTCTTTTAATCTTAGCCATTGATTAAAGATTTAATCTTGGCCGTTGATTTGTCAACGAGAAAAGTATAAAGGAAAGGCTTGGGGTCATTTGTAAAGAAACACAGAGACAGAGCACTGAAGCTAAGCTGAGATTCTAGGGCAGGGTTTGCTAAGAATACTCAGAAGTGTTTCAGCTGCAGAGAGGGGAATTTAGACCAAGGGGATGATCTGATCCCAGGGTCTAGAATACACAAAGAGGCAGAGAAGAGATCAGCTCAAGGACAACGTAGAGGAAGGCAGCAGCAGCAACAGCAATAAGGACAACATATTTTTCAGGAAACCCTTCAGGGGTTATGCAGAGACCTTTAGGGGCAGCGTAGTGACTGTGTCACCCATTCTGGGGTAACGCAGTCCCTTTTGGAGCAGCGCTGAGTGTTTGTAGGCCATCCAAGGTTGACGCAGAGGGTTTCAGGGGCTTCAGAGGCTGATGCAGGGCCTTTCAGGGGCAATGCTAGGGTTTCTAGGACTAGATTTCGCTGAGTTCTGTAAATCCCATTTGAGGGTGTGGATCAGTGATTATTTTGGCCCTAGACTAGCCAGTGAGCTGTAGATCTAGAGTTTTGTCTGTTGGGTTTTCCGGATCTGGAACCCAAAGTTGTGTATTCAGAAATATTCTTAATAATAGAACCCTCCAGCACCCAGAGACCGGTTTTCCCACATTGGGTTTTTCCGGGGACTATTTGTCCAGAAATAACTATGTTACTTTGTTAATGTGTGGATTTGCTTTTTCTAGATCTGAATTGGTAGAGATATGTTATGTGTTTTGCTTCGATGTTAACTTGAATTTATTCAGTTGATAACTTATATAAGTAGGAGGAGCTTAACCGGATTAAAAGTAATAATTTCTGCATAAGATATAAGATTAAGAAATTTCTACATGGTATCAGAGGATTTGCAGATCTAGAAGGGTCACCAGCAAGAGAATCTGAAGGATCGAGCTACAGAAAGCAGGTGGAAAAGCAACAGAGAAACAGATTTGAAGGGACAACGCAGTTTTCAGGAACAGATTCACACAGAGGGAAGGGTGATGCTGCCAACGCTGTGTCCTAGCAAGCCCACGTAATTATTGCATAGAGGCAGCTCAAAAACAACGCTGGTTGGGTCTGAAGGCAGCCAGTGTGATGCAGATTTGAATCTGTCAGATCCAGAAAAGTCTGCAAAAAAGGTGCAAAAATGCAGAAAAGCTGGTGGGGTTAAAATTTTGAAGATTTCAGTTTTTTAGCCTTAGCTCAAGTGACAAAGATTGGGAGGAGATCAGCTTCTCAGAAAAGTTTCTTGTCAAAGGAAATTTGCGGTTTGATCAGAGGATCAAAGAAGAAGCTGAATCATAGTTGATTTGGTAGATTTCCAAGGAGGGAAATCAATTGTCAGAGGGAGCAGAGGGTGCCCAGTTCGTAAAAGACCCTTGATCCAGATCTCTAGTATAGAGAGGAGGAGCTCCGACAAATTTTGAGCAGATAGGCTAGGCTAGAGGGCCTCTCAAAATTTTCGGTTTGGAAGGCAAGGATCTTGATTGTCCTTGAGGCATACGGTCTAAGAGACCATGCAAAGAAGACTCTGGCCACACCGACAGATGTGGATCTCCTACGGAAGCATAAGGAAGCTGCTGGGCATGCCAAGCGGCTGATAATGGACAGTATCAAGGACCATATTGTACCACACATAGCTGAGAAGAGGACAACTAACGAAATGTGGAAGGCCTTGACTTCCCTGTATGAGGGAAAATCAGTGCAAAGAAAGATGCTGTTGGAGGCCCAAATTAGGTCATTCATGATGACCAAGGGAGAAGACAACGAGCATTTCCTCTTCAGATTGCAGTCAATCAGGGATCAGCTGACTGCAACAGGTGCAACCGTAGATGATGCAGTGATAGTTAGGACTGCTCTCAATGCAGTCACGGATGAGTGGAAAACCTTTTTCCAAAGTATCTTGGGCAGAGCGGACCTCCTAGATTGGGACAACTTGTGGTCAATCCTGCGGCAAGAACAACTACGCAGGTTCCCCAAGAAGCGGCACAACCCTGGGTTGAGCAAAGTAAAGAAAGAAGATGAGGAAGATGCAGCCTTGGCATCAAAGAAGCTTCCAAAGAAGAAGAAGGATCTTTCAAAGATCAAGTGCTTCCAGTGTTGCGAAATGGGACATTTTGTCAGCCATTGTCCAGAAAAGAAAAAGGACAACGAAGCATCTTCTTCCAAAGCAGCAGTGGCAGATGATGGGTTAGGAGATGATGCAGTCATGAGTGCTCATGAACCACGAAGGTGGGGTGACATGGACATGTAGAGGAGTTACATGGAAGAGGGGCGGGATCCTTTAGCAGCTCATCTCTTGGATCACAAGTGAGCTATGGTAGCCTTAAGACAATAGCGGGACAAGTGGAGCAGTGGGTGCATAGATCACAGATGAAGCAGGTAGAGGCAAATTTGAAGACTGGGAGGAGCAGCGCAGAGCAAAGCAGCAGCAGCGTAGAAGCAATAGCAGTGAGAGGCTTATGTGACTTCAGCAGTGCAGCTTATGCAGTGCAGAGCTGCAGCAACGCAAAAAGCTTTAGAGGGATAACGCAGTACAACAACATCGTGATAGATTTCAGCACAAGGCGCTGAGTTGAATTCAGTAGTGCAGAGGGAGTTTGATTAAGTAGACAGTGTTGTAGCTGTGCATCGTTCTTTAGATGCCAGCACAGATCTATAGCCTATGGAGCTTCAATGATGAGGATGTAGCCCATCAGACTTGTTTGTCAAAGATTGGGCATGAGATTCAGTTGTTTCTCTAAACAACTGAAGTTGCAATGCAACAGATCAGCAGTGGCAGTGCTATGAGCAGCACAAATGCAGCATATTGAGAGGGAGCTGCAGTACAGATGTTGCTGTGGCAGTTGCAGAGTCATGGGCAGCAGTACAAAATGGCAGCAGTAGTGCAGAGTTGAATGGCAACAAGCATCAACATCACAAAACCAGTGCCCAAAATCATGTAATGCATAGTGTGATGTATTGCTAGATCACACCCTTGATGCTAAGAGGGAGTGTTGAGATTTTGTGTATTTGGGGTAGCATTAGTTGTGCTCTAGCTCCCAAATTTTGTAGAGGGACTAGAGTACACTTCTACAAGACCTAGAAATAGATTTGGGAAATTTCATCTAGTTTAGGAGATATTAAATTAATTAATTATTTTAATGTATTTCCTAAGTTAAAACTTAGGGAAATAAAATAATTAAAGTGAATTTAATTAAACATGTGATGAAATTGCCTTAAGTCACACGGATCAAGCTTTCTTTTAATCTTAGCCATTGATTAAAGATTTAATCTTGGCCGTTTATTTGTCAACGAGAAAAGTATAAAGGAAAGGATTGGGGTCATTTGTAAAGACACACAGAGGCAGAGCACTGAAGCTAAGCTGAGATTCTAGAGCAGGGTTTTCTAAGAATACTCAGAAGTGTTTCAGCTGCAGAGAGGGGAATTTAGACCAAGGGGATGATCTGATCCCAGGGCCTAGAATTCACAAAGAGGCAGAGAAGAGATCAACTCAAGCACAACGTAGAGGAAGGCAGCAACAGCAGCAACAAGGACATTGTATTTTTTAGGAAACCCTTCAGGGGTTACGTAGAGACCCTTAAGGGCAGCATAGTGACTGTGTCACCCATTCTGGGGTAACGCAGTCCCTTTCGGAGCAACGCTGAGGTTTTGGAGGCCATCCAAGGCTGACGCAGAGCCTTTCAGGGGCAACGCTGGGGTTTCTAGGCCTAGTTTTGGCTGAGTTCTGTAAATCTCGTTTGAGGGTTTGGATCAGTCATTATTTTGGCCCTAGATTAGCTAGTGAGCTGTAGATCTAGAGTTTTCTCTGTCGGGTTTTCCGGATCTGGAACCCAAAGTTGTGTATTTAGAAATATTCTTAATAATAGAACCCTCCAGCAGCCACAGACCGATTTTCCCACATTGGGTTTTTCCGGGGACTATTTGTCCAGAAATAACTGTGTCACTTTGTCAATGTGTGCATGTGGTTTTTTCTAGATCTGAATTGGTAGAGATCTGTTATGTGTTTTGCTTCGATGTTAACTTGTGTTTATTCAGTTGATAACTTATATATGTAGGAGGAGCTTAACTGGATTAACAGTAATAATTTTTGCATAAGATATAAGATTCATAAATTTCTACATAGATCTGCAGTGTGTTTACTTCGTTGTTTTTTGAATATTTTTGAAAATAACTTGCAAATGTAAAAACACAAGTAGGAGAAGTAAACCAGATTTCTGTTGTAGAAATTTTTGTTAAGTAGTTTCAGGAATTTTCACAAGCACCGAGCCCTTAAAATAGTGATAGCACTGAGCTCACAATACTGTAATAATACCGAGCCCATAACTCTGTAATAGAACTGAGATTGAAATGCCATCAAACCTTAATCTCTGAAATATGAACTTCTGAGATGATGAAATGCGAAGAATCCAGCTTAATATACATAGTGGTTGTCCCCTATAAATGAGCTGACATTTGTTATTCGAACAGTTGCGTCTCCAATTTAATATAGGCCGACATGACTATATTGAGGGAACCAACTTGAAGATAATTTATTTGAGGTCGACTTGAAGACTTTGCTGGAGAGAATGACTTGATGGAGGAGTCCAAACAATAAATTGACCTTTTCTCAATCCTAAAGCATACAATGGAGGCCTAACCTATAACCATTGACCCAAGCATGAAACCCATGTGTTAACAAGTCAAACAAAATAATAATAAAATTCTTTTCAGTTTCTTTTGACAAATAAATTACATTTTTTGACTCAAGTACAATAATGAAGTCCGAACCTAGTTACATTTTCCAAAAATTATTACCTAGGTTGATTTTTCTATCTTTTGGTAGAGGCGCAAAAGGTATTTGACCAAGTGTTGTGTAGGGGTTTAAAGAAGTGAGGTCGAGAGAGATAAGGGCTGAAGATACGAGGTATTTCTCTGTGGAGAATTTAGTTGAAGTTGGGAGAAATTTCCTGTGGTAAATTTGGGCATAATTTAGTAGTATCAAAATTGTGGAGCGTTTTCTGGCCAGATTGGGCAATTCACTCTTGTTGGGTGTCACTCGAGGTCAGCGGATTCAACCCAAAACCTTTCTGGGTTTTTGTGGGTTTATTGAGAGGAGTCTCCAGCTAATTTTACAAAATTTTTCGGGCGATATTTGGGCCCAAAATCTGCATTCTTATAATAGGGCGTATGGCTGATTAACTGGTAATTTGCATCACTTTGTGGGTTCGGGTTGGAGTTGGGCCAAACCCTTTCTGGGTCTTTTGGGTATTATGATGAGTGGAGCCCGTGGTTACAATTTCAGGGTGATCCAGGCATTCTTCAAAGTAGAATCTTCAGTCCGATTCTAGCAGCAACAACAGTAATTTCTTGGGTAGTGCACAATACTAGTTTGGGTTAGTATTTCCTCTAGATCAGAGTTGCCTCACCTGGGTTTTGTATAGCTTGCAGTAGCAAGCCCAGGTTCCATTTTCCTTACTCATTGTAGTCATCATTCTCGAGATTAATAAAATGGCTCAACTATTTTGCTTTATTTTCCTGGTGTTTTGATATGCATGTGCGGTATGTCTTTATGGTTGTTTCTTGTACATGTTTTTGTTATTTGGTGTAAATTTTCAATTTGTAATATTATAGAAGTCTGAGGCGCAATATCTTTGTGGAACCATGTGGATCTGACGCATTATATCTCTATGGAACTATGCGGATGTGAGGCATTATGTCTTTGTGAAACTATGCAGAGCTGAGGCCCTATGTCTTTGTGGAACCATGTGTACTAGAGGCACATAATCTCTGTGGAATAGTGCGAGTTCTAAGGATGAGTAAAAAGGCCAAATTTTGGCCCTCTTGGAAACCTATGACAGATCTAATTTCAGACTTATTTATGGACAAAATTGAAGAGATCTTTGTAATGGATATTGGAGGGTTCGATTAGCACTTGTGGGAGGTCATCTTGGTGGTCAATATTTGTCTATGTGATCTTGTCAAATATATGCTATTTTGATGTAAAAATTGGATTGAATTGGACATTCTCTCATAAGGAAAGGTTTCTCGGTTTTTCCTGTTGGAGTGGGGTTTTCCCAGGGTAATATTGCGTCTCTGGTTCATTTTCTTATTGTGATCATTACTGCTCTATGGATCTTAATGTTAATGGGTGAAATGTTCAAGTATAACTGCTTAATGATTGGAATGTTCTAAAAAAATCAAATTGTATCATTGGAAGTAGTTATCAGTTTGAAAATTTTTCTAGTCTTGTATGCTACTTGAACATTTCGACAATTTATACATGTCTAGGGGGTGTGACAACCCAAGGGATGCATCCATTCACTGGCTAGCCGACTTGATTTCTTTCTTAGCCGACTTGAATATGTCTTGATGCTTAAAAAAAAATCAACATACAACAAAATCAACATATAACTAACTCAAAAAGAGAAAAATAACAAAATGCAAAAGATGGCCAGGACATACAAATTAGCATGTGGGAAAGAGCGTAGCATGAGCTCTAACTGTAACGTCCTCCGCCCCTAGTGGGGCAACACTACTCAACCAGTACTTCACATGTCATTAATTTATTTTAATTTATTTGTGGAAGTGTCTATGCTTAATTCTAATTTCTGTCATACATTCTAACTTGTGCCTGGAAATCATAATTATCATGAAGTGCAGTACTGCATGTCGTATAAGCATTAAATATCACATACAATGTAATTAAATATCACATTGGAAATAGTTGATAGCTACAACATTTTGCTAGATTTCTTGAAGCAAGGGTTTAAACATAAGAACATTAATTAAACACAACACATGCATAAACAACTATGTACAAGAATTCAAATACTTATTTGATAACGAAGAGCCGATTGGCTACGGGCTCTCCATGTACCACCTAGCCATAGTCCGTGTAGTTTATAAGCTCAACCATAGGTCATCCCCGAGCTAAGGTAAAAACTCTAGGCAATAATTGTACAACAAACAACAAAACCATGGCCACGACACCAACACCAACAACCTTAGTCTTTAGCCACAGGTTCTTGTCTTTTCGACTCCCCCCACTGGAAATCTAGGGCACCAAGCGATAATCAAGTCCAACAAACCCTTATCGCCACCAATCTCCTGGAGCCACTTAGGGGCTGACATAAAATTTGGATGCATCCAATTGGTACGATTAATTGAATAATCACACTCGGGCCAGTTCTAGAGTTTGACCCCAGGATTCCTTGTCCCCTCAGTTACCAACTGAATTTCCCCTCCATCCAATCATGAATGGCTGAGTGAATGAATTCACAACAAAAACCACCCTTCGTTTTATCTGCATGGCCTTATCTTGCTATGTGGCACTTTCTAGAGCCACTTGGGCTCTGGGGTGTACTTTTCACCTAAACAAGCCCAACTGTTGCCCTTTTCCTGGAGTTGCGCCCGCCATACTCTTTCCGTGGAGTGGGCTCTGCAACCAACCTTATTTTATTAATATATAGAAATATGTTTAAATTTACATTATTTACATCATGGCTTCCTTGGTCACTTAGCCAAAACCAACATATCAGTATCTAATGCAACTACATGGGCACGCAGGCTGCATAATATATCATATGGGTCACCAACCTAAAAGTAAAAAATACATGTATTTACATCATCAAAAACAGGTAGGGGTATTACATTCCCGGCGCCCCCCCCCCCCCCCCTCCCCCCATTTTATGCACAGTCCTTAGTGCATCACATATACAAATATATACAACATATTAGTAAAAAAGATGAGAGTATTTTGCCTTCATGAAATCTTGCTCCTAGGTCATATCCAGGACCGAGCACGGTCCACTACACCTCTAGCATACCGATGGCTCAATTCCAGAACACTTTGACCTTACTGGCCAAAATCTGCACCGACTGAACTTGGATGTCTCCCTCGGTTTCCACTTGGATCATTTTCCAATCAATAACATGATTAGTGCCATTAACATATTTCTTAAGCAATGAAATGTGAAAGACATCATGAACATGCAAAGATGCAGGCAATGCAAGCCTATATGCAACTGTGTTGATCTTTTCCAGAATCTCAAAGGGCCCACAATATCTAGCTGCCAACATGGCACAATTGCCCAATTTTATTGAGCTCTTCTTTGCCTTCACTTTCAAAAATACGTGCTCCCCAACTTTAAATTCCCTATTTGTCCTATTTTTGTCTGCATAGCTTTTCTGCCTATCTTGGGCAACTTTCAATTTCAATTTGATTTTAGCCACTTGTTCTTCCATATCCTTGAGCATCTCAAGACCAACCATAATTTTGTTCACTGGATTACTCCATCTTATAGGAGTATTACATTTTCAGTTGTACAAAGCTTCAAACACGCTCATTTTCAACAGAGCTCGATACCCGTTATTGTATGCAAATTCTACAAAATGTAGGTAATCCTCCTATTTTGATGGTTTATCCATCACACACATTCGTAACATATCTTCAATTATTTGATTAACCCGTTCTGTTTTCCCATCAGACCCTAGATGAAATGCTGTGCTAAAATTTAGATTGGTACCCAATCCTTTAAATAAACCTAACCAAAAATTGGATGTGGATTTTGGATCTCTATATGAAAATATTGCCTTAGGCACCCCATGAAGCCTTTCAATTTCCCGCATGTATATATTTGCAATATTAGTTTCTTTGTACATTGACTTTACTGGAATAAAATGGGCAGCCTTGTTGAGTTTGTGCACCACCACCATTATAGTCATGTCTGTTGAAGTTGTAACTAATGTCGGTGTTCATAATGTAATATAAATATATCATTAATGTATTTTTCTACCCATTATATTTTAGTTTTGGTCAAAGCATGTTCTTCATGCTTGTAGAGTCAAAAGGAATTTATTATGAGTCAAAGGAATATGTACTTGAGTCATGTCACATTTGGACATTTGTAAGAAAATAATTTTGAATTTTTCTTTGAGTCATAAGCCCACCAAATGTACAAGTCAGCCTAGTTCTCCAAGAGCCACCTATTTGACCTCCTAGACAGATATATATAGAAGACAATTCAATCACTTTGAAGGACATCCACTCATCATTATATCACATATCTTTTGCACCTAACTAATGGAGAAAAAGATCAAGAAGGAGAGAAAGAGCTCGCACATGTGGAGGAATTTCAATCAGAAAACACCAAATTTTGGACTTGGAGTTTTTGGTGGCAGTTTTGGTCTATTAGTTTTTGTAGCATTAGATATGTTCTAGCCACGGAATTTTGTGGAGAGGCTAGAATACAGGAGATATCAAAAACCTAGAAATCGTTTCTAAAAATTCCACCGAGAGATGGCTTAATTAGATTATTAGCCGATTATTAGTCTAAACTTAGGGAATATGGTTAATTATTCAGAATTAATTAATTCAAGATTAGAATTCTCTAGAAACTCACACGAAACAACTCCGAGACGATCCTAGCCATTAATTAAGTTTTAATCTTAGCCATTGAAGTCTCAACAGAGGATTATAAGAGAAGGTCAATGTGGTGATGGAGAAGACACTTGTGAGGTACGATTTCATGAGCAGATTGATTTCTAGAGTAGCAACAGTTAGTTGTCGGAGAGAGAGCCTGTGAGATCGAAGCAATGAGGAAGAGGGGTAGAGACAGTGAAGCCGGAGGAAGAATTCCAGATACGGTGAGTGCATGTGCAAAATGACAGAAGAGCCATAGAGAAGCTAATGTAGAGGCAACACAGTAGCCCTTAGAAGCAGTTTCGATTATGCTGGCGAAAGATGAGTTTCAGTGCTAGAAGCTGGACAATGGTTCCAGAGGCCACATGAGACATTTTCCTAGACAACAAAATACCAGACTGCTTGAGGAGAAACTGGTTTGATTTGAGTGCAGAAGTGACTGCGCTAGTGTGACGCAGTAGCTGCGCAGATCCAGTTTGGACGTCTCATTTGGAGTTGAGGTCAGAGCTCAAATTTGCTTGTGGAGTGCGGAAAATTTCCTCACCAGATTTTTCTTGCCAGTATTTCTCTTTAGGATTGCCTGTCTCGGCATCTAGTTGTACTTAGATTATTTCATTGCTGCTTAATAATAAAAGACTCATCCGCTGCACCGGTTTTCCCAAGTAGGGTTTTTTCGGGGACTATCGTCTAAAAATAACTGTGTTATTTATGTGTGTGTGCTAGCATTTCTTCTAACATTTATTCATCCACAGTTTTTATTTGTGAAGGTTGCAATGTATTTATTTCAATATTTGTCGTAGAAAATCGCAGATAAGTTGTTAAATTTAATTAACAATTATGAGAAATAATATCTATTGCTGCAATAAGATTCCGATTTTCGGAATTTTCACATGGTATCAAAGTGCAAATGATCAATCAGAGAGATGAGTAGCAAAAAAAAAATGAGTTTCATTATTCAGTGTGGAGACTAGGTCGAAACCCCAGAGGAAGCACAGTCATTTTTCCAAGAGGCTGAGTCACTTGAGGAGAATTCGATTTTTCTGAGAGGGACAGAAAAATTCGATCTCTCCAGATCAGGGGATATCAGAGGCAGGGGGAACAACCCAGTATTTTCGTAGAGCAAATCTCTAGCTAGACGCAATAGTTTTGCAACAGTTTTCTAGAGTAGAGCTAGTGTCGGGTGAAAGGAAGAAGAGCACACACTGAGGGAAAAGTTTCCTCAGGGAACTTCTTGTATCAAGAAGTTCAATTTCCCTTGCAGATCAATAACCGTTGTGAGCAGAGTATGTCAATCTAGAAGGGAGTGTGAATAACAGAGCAACAATTGAGCAGAAGGGAAGAGGAGATTTTCGACATTTGTTGAGATGGCCACTGTTGGGCTTCGAGATCAGGATAGGTTGGATGGTGCTTCCAACTATGTCATTTGGAAGGAAAGGATCTCCTTCCTTCTAGATGAGTTTGATCTCAAGGCATATATCGATAATGTGGTGGCAGTTCCCACGGATGCGGATCAATTGAAGGAGTACAGAAAGGAGATGGTTCGAGCAAAGAGATTGATCCTGGATGGTGTCAGGGATCACATGGTCTCGCATATCGTTGACGAAGATACTGCCAAGCAGATGTGGGTTGCTCTTGCGGCGTTATACCAGGTCACTTCCAAGCAACAGAAGATGTATCTTGAGGAGAAGCTGAGATACATCCGTATGCAGAAAGGGGAAGGCATAGACCCTTTCCTCACCACGATTTAGGAGGTCTCGGATCAATTGTTAGATGTTGGGGCAACGCCTCAAGCTTAGGAATTGGTGGGGTTGGTGCTTAATAGCGTCTCAGAGGATTGGCAAAGTCTTTGTCCAAAGATATTAGGCAGAGAAACGTTACTAGGTTGGGATAGGATGTGGGTTGACTTGCATCAGGAAGAGATGAGGCGAGCTCTTTTGAAGAGCTCCATCAGTGGCAGCAACAACAGATCGAAGTGTGAAAATTTCTGAATATTCTTATGCAGAAACCCTACTGTTAAATCTTGATTTACTTCTACTTAGACAAGTTATTAATTTGAAAATATTTAGCATTAACATCGAAGTAAACACATTAACAACCTACACATATAGATCTAAACTGAATAACATGCTCAATGAAAAAGTGACACACAGGATTTTTTGGACAACTGTCCCCGGATAAACCCAATGCGGGAATACTGGCCTTCTGGCTGCTGAATTGTTTTTATTATTATGCGAAGTCTGAGTACAACATTTCTGGGCACCAAATTGGTTAACTCGACAGAGAAATAACACGACAAGCAATACCTCTATCTTTAGAGACAGAAAATATGGTTGATTCTACCTTGAGCAGGGATTATGAATTCGAGTCCTTTTTGGCCCACCGGGAACCCCATTGCTGCTCTGAAGCCCTCTGCGTCAGCTTGACTGGCTTGTGTCAGCCCCTGCGCTGCTCAGGAAGGGCTTGCGTCACCGCAGAATGGGTTACGCTACCCCTGCGCTGCCCTGGCTTGCTCTGCGTCAGCCTTGCGTGGCCCTTGCTGCCTCTGCGCTGCCTTTGTGTGGCCTCTGTTAGACTGCGTAGCTCCTGGTTGCCTCTGCGCTGCTCTGTTATGCTGCCTCTCTTCCTCAATTGTACTCTTGGCCTGGGATCAAACCATCCCTTTCGTCAATACTGCCCCTTGTTGTAGCTGAAACACTTCTGGAAATTCTTAGCAAACCACGCCCTAGAATTCCAGCTTAGTCTCAGTGCTTTGCCACTGTGTGTGTTCTCCAACTGATCCCAAGCCTTTGCTTTATACTTTTCTCATTGGTAAACCAATGGCCGTGATCTAATATTGAATCAACGGCTAAGATTAAAAGAAAGCTTGATCCATGTGACTTAAGTCATTTTCATCACTTGTTTAATTTAATTAACTTTAATCTTTTAATTTTCCTAAGTTAGACTTAGGGTCCTTAATTAAAAAGATTAATTAATTAAATCTCTCTTAAATAGGATGAAATTTCTCAAATCCCTTTTTGGGTCTTGGAGATCTCATGTACTCTAGTCCCTCCACAAAGTTTTGGAGTTAGAGCACATCCGATGCTATCCCAACACTCCCTCTTATCGAGGAATTTGCTATAGCACAACACTTCGCCCTGAAGTTCTGCACTGATATCTAGTGTGGGTCTCTGCGCTGATGCTTGGCTTGTTGCCCTTCATCACTGCGCTACTGCTGCTCTCCCGTACCGTTGCACATGACGTTGCCACCACCACTGCCACATCTGTATTGCAGCTCCCTCTAAAAGTGCTGCATCGTGCTGCCAACTGCAACACTGCAACTCAGTTGTTGGGTGAAACAATTGAAAAACTCCTACCCAATCTTTGACAGACAAGTCAGTTTGGCTGCATCTTCATCACTGAAGCTCCATAGGCTGCTGCTCTGTGCTGTCCTCCGGAGGCTGCTGCGTTGTTGCAGCTCTGCACTGTGTAAGCAGACCTCCTTTGCGTTGCCTCTGCACTCAAGTCTCCTATGCTACTGCTGCGCTGCGCTGTCCTCCTGAAGCCTCTGCACTGCTGCATCTTTGCATTACGTAATCGGTCCTGCTCCGTGCTGCTGAAGTCACATCAGCCAATCTGCGCTGCTGCTGCATTTTCACTGCGCTGCTCCCTCTGAGAATCCAACTCTGCCTCTGCTCCATCTGTGATTCCTGCACCCACTACCCCACTTGTTCCGCTTCTGTCTTAAGACTCCCGTAGCACGGATGTGATCCAAGAGTTTGGCTACTCAAGGATCCCGCCACCACTCTCTAGCTGCTCTACAGATCCATGTCGCCACACTTTCATGGTTCATGAGCGCTCATGGCTACGTGATCTTCGGAGCCATTGTCCGCCATAGTAGCCTTGGAGGTAGAAGCTTCCTTGTCCTTTTTCTTCTGAGGACAATTGCTGGCAAAATGTCCTAGTTTGCCGCAATGGAAACACTTGATCTTCGACAGATCATGCTTCTTTCTCCCTTGCTGCCTCTTTGATGACAAGGGTGCATCTTCCTCTTCTTTCTTCTTCACTTTGCTCGAATTGGTCTTGTACTGTCTCTTGGTGATTCGACAAATTTCTTCTTGTCGGAGGATAGCCCACATATTGTCCCAGTTGGGAAGGTCCGCTCTACCCACGAGACTTTGGACAAAAGTTTCCCAGTCTGCTGTGACAACGTTTAGAGCTGTCCTCACCATAACATCGTCCTCCACCTTAACCCCCATGCCAGTTAGTTGATCCCGGATCGCTTGTAGTCTGGACAGAAAAGGATCGATCCCCTCCTCCTTGGCCATCATGAATAACCGTAGTTAGTTCTCCAGAAGCATCTTCTTCTGGACGGATCTTCCTTCATATAGTGTGGTTAGAGCTACCCACATATCATGAGCCGTTGCCTTCTCGGCTATGTGTGGAACCACATGTTCTTTGACCCTGTCCATAATGAAGCGCTTGGCATGTGCCGCTGCTTCTTCATGCTTCTCCAGGAATTTCACATCGGTCGGTGTGGCCAGGACTTTCTCTGCATGCTCCCTCAAGCCACATGCCTCCATGACTACCAAGATTTTGGCCTTCCAAATTGCAAAGTTGGACAGGGCGTCCAATCCATCTTGATCACGTAGTCCATGAGGTGCCATCTGCTCAAAAAATGTGTCAGAACGAATCCTCCTCTCTATGCTAGAGACTTGGATCTAGGGTCCTTGGCGAGAAAGGCACCCTCTGCTCCCTCTGACAACTGACTCTCTCTCTTGGAAGTCTGCCAAATAAAAAACGAATCATCTCTCTTCGATCCACTGATCGATCTTCAAGCTTCTTTGGCTGGAAATCTTCTGAGAAGCTATTCTCCTCCCGCTCGTTGTCATCTTTGCTCAAGCTAAATTATGAACCGACAGAAATTTTACCCCACCAGAAACTACTGAAGCTCTACAGCTCGACTTCCAAGACTCTAAATCAACAATTAGCTTCAAGATTGCGTCACCCTGGCTGACCTCTGTGTGAGCAAACAGTCTCAACGCAGCTTCTGTGCAGTAAGTGCTTGTGCCAGCGTGGATATGTGTGGAAATTGCGTCACTCTGGCCTCTGCTTGGCTCTGCTTCTTTCTGCTGCTGCGTTGCCTTCTCTGGTCCGACTTTCTGCTGCTACTGTTGCTTTCTCTGCTGATTTCTGCAGCACAAATTCTTCAGTCTTCTTGCTGGAGATCCAGGCTAGATCTGCAATCGCTCTGATACCATGTGAAATTTTTTGAATATTCTTAGATAGAAATCCTACTGTTAAATCTTGATTTACTTCGCCTATTTAGACAAGTTATTAATCTGAAAATCTTCAGCATTAACATCGAAGTAAACACATTAGCAACCTACACATACAGATCTAAACTGAATAACATGCACAATGACAAAGTGACATAGGATTTTCTGGACAACTGTCCCTGGAAAAACCCAATGCACGAAAACCGGTCTTCTCGCTGCTGGAGGGTTTTTATTATTATGCAGAGTCTGAGTACACCATTCCTGGGCCCCAAACTGGTTAACCCGACAGAGAAATAACACGACAAGCAATACCTCTATCTTCAGAGACAGAAAATATGGCTGATTCAACCCTCATCGGGGAATTATGAATTCAAGCCCTTTCTGGCCCACCGAAAACCCCAACGTTGCTCCGAAGCCCTTTGCGTCAGCCCTTGCATTGCTCAGGAAGGGCCTGCGTCACCCCAAACTAGGTTACGCTACCCCTGCGCTGCCTTGGCTTGCTCTGCGTCAGCCTTGCATGGCCCATGCTGCCTCTGTGGTGCCTCTGCTAGACTACGTAGCTCCTAGTTGCCTTTGCGCTGCTCTGGTATGCTGCCTCTCTGCCTCAGTTGTAATCTTGGCCTGGGATCAAACCATCCCTTTCGCCAATACTGCTCCTCGCTGCAGTTGAAACACTTCTGGAAATTCTTAGCAAACCACGCCTTACAATTCCAGCTTAGTCTCAGTGCTCTACCACTGTGTGTGTTCTCCAACTGACCCCAAGCCTTTCCTTTATACTTTTCTCGTTGGGAAACCAATGGTCGTAATCTAATCTTGAATCGATGGCTAAGATTAAAAGAAATCTTGATTCGTGTGACTTAAATCATTTTCATCACATGTTTAATTTAATTAACGTTAATATTTTAATTTTCCTAAGTTAGACTTAGGGTCCTTAATTAAAAAGATTAATTAATTAAATATCTCTTAAACAAGATGAAATTTCTCAAATCCCTTTCTGGGTCTTGGAGATCTCATGTACTCTAGTCCCTCCACAAAGTTTGGGAGCTAGAGCACATCCGATGCTATCCCAACACTCCAAAAATCTCAACATGAAGCAAGTGAAGGAAGAGAAGAATGTGGCCGTTGCATCCAAGGGTCCCAGTCAGGGACAGGGGGAACAAAGGAAAAAGGTCCTGTCAAAGGTCAAGTGCTTTAGGTGTGGTGATCTAGGCCATTACAATACCTATTGTCCTCTTAGGAAGAAGGACAAAGAGGAGAAGGAGGACCAGTAGGCAGCTTTTGCAAGGATTGATAGGCTTTCCTCCAAGTTGGAGGAAGACTTCGCTATGTTTGCAGACATACCTCCAGGAGTGAGGTGGAGTGACTTGGTTTTGTAGCCCCAAAGCGCTACAAATGGGTAGGATCCTTGAGGAGTCCACCTCTTGGATCAATACCTAGCTATGGGGGCCCACAATATCCAGTAGCAGGATGGACTAATGGAAGTTGGTGTAGGTAGATGCCAGAGTGATAGTTGTAGAGACTAGTAGAAGTCAAATGTTGGGGAGTGTAGTGAAGAGTTGGCAACAGTGGAGGTGGCACAGTGCAGAGTTAGAAGCAGCGCATATTCCTCAGTGACAGTGCAAATGCTAGTAGCAGTCAAGACTGAGGTGACATATGCATCATACTGAACACAATTGGTTTGTATTTTAGATGTTTCGTTGTTGTAGATGTTGTAGTTGCAGCAACAGTAGATGAGAGCGAGTTGTAGTGCAGATGCAGTGTTGGTAGCAGGTTAGTAGGGTCAGTAGCAGCATAGGTGCAACTCATATCAGAGTTGCGTAGTGGTTGGTGGGCAGTAGTAGCCAAACATCAACAACATGATTGTGTTGATTTTTGTAGCATCCAGAAGTCTTCCAAGTTTCAAACTTTGCAGGGAGGCTTGGACAACAACATTCCAAAGAACCCAGAAACAATTTGTGGAAATTCCACTCGGTTCATGACTTATTAAAATAATTAATTATACTAATGAAGACCCTAAGTCTAAACTTAGGGAAACGAAATAATTAAAGGGTATTAATGAGCCAGAGTGTGAATCTTCTAGAAAACATGGATCAAGTCAAGTTTTAATCTTAGCCATTGATTAATCTTTTAATTTGGGCCGTTGGTTCTCCAACAGGAAGATTATAAAAGAAGGCTTGAGGGATTTGGAAAATAAGCTGGGCATACACTCAGTACCCGAAGGAGATCCATTTTGATGTAGAATTCGATTTCAGCGGGAGAGTTGCAGGGCGAGAAGTTTGCAGAAGCAGGAGGAGGGAGTCAGTGGTGATTGATATCAGGGACAGAGGGCAACAGTGGGTCATTGGAGGTAGCTTGAGGCTGCAGCCAGAGAACCCACGCAGTCTCCATGCAGACTGACGTAGTCTAGCTCTAGGACTGCGCAATGAATCACGCAGAGAGACGCAGGGGCATGGAGGGGCTGTTCACTGTGTCAGAGAATTGTCCGAGTAAGCCGGAAGTTAGTGTTTCAGAATTTATCTGCCATTGTATTTCCCTGTAAAGATATCATTTGCTGAAGAATTAATAAAACCCTCATTTGCTGCACCGGTTTTCCCGCATTGGATTTTTCTGGGGACAATTGTCCAAAAATAACTGTGTACATGCAATTGATTCTTGTGCTTATGTTCTCTAATGTTTATTTCTTTGCATATATATTTGTGAATGTTGCAGTAGTATTTATTTCGATATTTGCCGGAAGATTTCTGAATAATAACTTGTTGAAATAATATGTAGGAGAAATAAATCTATCACTGCAACTGCTTGAAATTTTCACAGATAGGAGATGGTGCAGAGGCAGGTTGTTGTGGCAACAGGTGCAGCACTAGAACACATTCCTCGCTAAGAGGGAGTGTTAGTTTTTGTAACATTGAATGTGTTCTAGCCACAAAATTTTGTGGAGAGGCTAGAATACAGGAGATCTCCAAAACCCAGAAATCGTTTTTGAAATTCCACATAGAGATGGCTTAATTAGATTATTAGCCGATTTTTGAATATTTGCTAAGACTAAACTTAGGGAATATGGTTAATTATTTAGAATTAATTAAGTCAAGGTGAGAATTCTTTATAAACTCACACGGATCGACTCCAAGATGATCCTAGTTCACCGATTAAGTTTTAATGTTGGCCATTGAAGTCTCAACAGATGATTATAAGAGGAGGTCAATGTGGTGATGGATAAGACACTTGTGAGGTTCAATTTCACGAGCAAATTGATTTCTAGAGTAGCAACAATCAGTTGCCGGAGAGAGAGCCTGTGAGATCGAAGTAGTGAGGAAGAGCGACAGAGACAGTGAAGTTGGAGGAAGAATTCTAGATCTGGTGAGTGCATTTGCAAAGAGGCAGAAGAGCCACAAAGAGACTGACGCAGGGGCAGTGCAGTAGCCTTTAGAGTTGGTTTCAATTCTACTGGGGAAAGACGAGTTTCAGTGGCAGAAGCTGGACAGTGGTTCTAGAGGCCAGGAGAGACATTTTCCTAGAAAGCAGCAGAGCAGACGACTTGAGGAGAAGCTGGTTCGATCTGAGTGTAGAAGTGACCGTGCTAGTGTGACTCAGTCGCTGCGCAGAGCCAGTTTGGATGGCTCACCTGGAGCCAAGGTCAAAGGCTAGATTTGCCTATGGAGTGAGGAAATTTCGTCACTAGATTTTTCTTGCCCCTATTTCTCTGTAGGATTGCCAATTTCAGCATCCAGTTGTACTCAAATTATTTCACTGCTGCTTAATAATAAAACCCTCACCTGTTGCACCGATTTTCCCAAGTTGTTTTTTTTCCGGGTACTTTCGTCCAAAAATAACCGTGCTATTTATGTGTGTGTGGTAGCATTTCTTCCAACGTTTTTTCTTTCGCAGTTTTTATTTGTGAAGGTTGCAGTTTATTTATTTCAATCTTTGCCGTAGAAAAGTGGAGATAAATTGTTAAATTTAATTAATAATTAGGAGTAATAATATCAGTGGCTGCAATGGGATTCCAGTTTTTGAAATTTTCTCATGGTCTTGGTCTTGGTCTTGGATATCTCATTTTGATTTGATTCTATAAGAGAACGATTGTTGTTGGGTTTTCCCCTGTCTTGGAACCTAATTTTGTTGTCTCTTGTTTCTTTGTTTTGCTGGTTGATTGAACATTTGTATAATTTCGGGATGAAGAAGACATAACACATAATAAGAAGCTATCTAAAATTCATAAATAATTATTAAGAAGTGGAATCAAGCTTTAATCTACACTATACTTGGTTTATTAACATGGTGTCAAAGTTGTGGTGAAGACAGGAGCTCTAATGAAGAAGCCAAAGCATAGGAAAGAAAATTTTGGGCATCTGAATCCAAGAAAAGAAGCTGACGTTCCATGATACTTTTGAACAGTTTGAACCTGTGGTAGCATTTGTGAACATTCTGAACCTGTGAAGTAATCTGAATCTCTGTGGTGGATTGATACAAGCTCTGTGACATATCTGTCTCTTTGTTGTATGAGTCTCTATGGCATATTTCCTGTGACATGTCTGATGTGAGTTCATGTGGCATAATTCACTGTGCTAATACGAATTTTAGAGGTACATAATGATGGGAATTTTAGAGGCACCTTCTCCTATGGTGATGCAAGTTTCATAAGCACAAAAGTCAATCCCTTGTGAAATATCCATAAATTACAGCAATTGAAATTTATTCTTCTTACTGATTAGCAAATTATTTGTTATACGACAAATAATGAATAAATCACACTCCAATTCTTCTTAATAAATATATGTTGCGAAAGTAAAATCTGGAATTGAGAAATAGATGCACACACATGAAAATTGACACAATTATTTTTGGACTAATAGTCCCTGGAAAACCCCCGAAGGGAAAACTGATGCAGTGGAGGAGGGTTTATTTATTATTATGTAGCAAATTTGGAGAGTACAATAATCTGGATGCGCAACTAGCAATCCTCCAACAAATATCTGGCCAAAATAGTCTAGAGATCTTGGATCTCCTTTGCAAATCAATTCAACCCCTTTTGTACTGCTCACATCCCTCTTTGGCTGCTCGCACTGCTAGATGGAATGCACATTGCTGGCTCTGCAAATCGTACAACCCTGGATCTGCCTCCAACTGGGTTGTCTAACCACCCGCTGCCTCTGGAAAATTTTTGCTTTGCCTTCTGGACTTATATCTGACCTCTGGCAACTGAAACGAACCCTTTCTGGCATCTTGCTCTGCTAGATTGGTGTAATATCCCGAAAGGGAAATAGACAGCAATACAAGCATACAACAATATAGAAAATGCCGGAAATAGAACATAAAACAAATACACATAAAAATGTCGGGAATGCTAAGCCATTTTATTAATCTGAGAATATAATGGAGTACAATGGATAATCAGAATGATAGCACCTATTCTTGCTCAAGGCAAGTGAAGAACTCTCTCAGAAAGACAGGAAATGGCTGAAGCAAGAAACAACGTCCCAGCTACTGGAAATCTGCCGTAAACTGCTGCTGCTGGAATAGACTGGAAGCTAGGGGCTGATCCCCTTGCCGGAATGAGCTGAAAATCTGCAGACCACCTGTACTCACCAACCCGGACAAAACCCAGAAACCATATAAAAAATGGTCAGCCTCCGAAAATCACCACAGAAACCCTCCTCAAGGAATTACGCTGCCCTCCTAGGCCCAGCGCAGATGCTAAATGATGAATGCTGAAACAGGGCCACAAACTCCTCGGAAAATCTCCTCCTGGCAAAGACTGAACCTCTACACTGGTTATCCACTGAAACTCCTGCAGAAAACCTCGAACCGGATCACCTCCAACAAGAACTGCGTCCTCTCTCCTAGGGACTGCGCAGTCACAAAAGAGCCCAGCTCCTCCACAAAACAACCAACCAAATCACCTGTTAGAACTGAAGGAATAACCTTGCCCGAGCAGGCACTCGAAGTCCCCCGGGGCTAAGGGCGAGATCTCCGATCGGAGACACTCAACGCACTAAACAGTGCTGCAGACAGGCTAAACAACCAGCGTGCTCAAGAAGACAAAATGTCTAGCTCAAATATCATCAACAACAAGAATGCCCCAAATGAGGAGGCTCCTCCACCTTTTATAGCATTGGTTTCCCTCCAAAACCAACGTAGTCTCTCTCTCCTCCACGTGGTGTGTGGCCCCCCTTGGCTCCCCCCTTAAGTTACAACGTTGTGCTACTAGGAAGGTGTTTTATTCCACTAAAGTGAGTTAGACCCCCTTTTACTCACTTTTTTAGTTATCTACAAACCACATATGGCAAAACAATACAAAGTCGAATATTCCAATTAGCTGTTGCTAATTAGGAATATTACAATTGGATAACTTGTATTGCCTAGATGAATCTTTCTGAAAAGAATTCAACCTCCCTTTTTCTGCCTCTACGACATTGGAAAACTGCTGGGAAATTCTCAGGAATCCTCCTCCCAAATTATTTGTTGCTCCCTCTCTCTGATGCTCTCCCTTTGGCTCGAACTGCGCCCTAACTGAGCTTGTGAACTAGGTAGCTCGACCTACCAAGGTAACTGATGCTCTCGCAATTGTGTCTCTATCCATCCCTTTGAGCTGCTCTTATAATCTCTCGTTAAGACTTCAATGGCAAAGATTATATCTCCATCAACAACTAAGATCAATTAGACTTTATCAAGAGAAGTCCCTAGAGCAATCTCAAACATCCTTAATTAATTAGCTTTAATTAACGAACTTTCCTAAGTTAGACTTGGGAAGTAATTTAATTATTGGCTAATTAATTTAATTAAGGTGTTTCAGAGCCATATTTCACGAAACCATTTCTAAATATTGGAGGTCCTGTGTTTCTTAGTCTCTTAGCACCATTTCAAATTAGAACACTTGTCCGATGCTAGCATCATATTAAAATACTGACACTCGCTATTAGCGAGGAATGTGTTCTCTCCTCAACATCTCTCCTCTACAATTTGTAGCTGGACAAACCACACTGCTAATATTCGACATCTATTTCACTTCCTTTCTTCACAACTCCACTGATTTGATTCCCTGCCACTGGAAATCACTGTGAAGAGAGGTCAATTTGGCGAAAAATGTCCACCAACAACTGCACATACTATGATTACCTCACACTGCTGCTGCCACTGCAATAGTGAGTCTGATCTCACTTGATCTCCCTATGAAAAAGAACTGTGAAATCTATCCTGGATGGAAACTTCCTCATGGAATCTCACGTTGGCTGGAACTACACCTGCATCGTGCATTTGGGTAATTCACACAACTTCCTCCAATTACATGAATTTCCTGCGACTGCAATTGGAAACTTGATCTCTACTGATCTACTGTGTCCCTACAATTGACTTTGCAACTGTTGCTTGAGTTTCTGACTACAACTAGCTCTGCACTGTCTACTGAGCATTTGACTGCACCCAACTATCTCTGCGCATCTCTAGTATCCGTCTGCAACTAAATTTGCACTGTCCCTTAGGATCTGACTGTGCCTGCCGAACACTGATCCTGCTACTTTAGATTGTGGGCTCTTAGTAAAGGAATTGATCGTCTTCACACAAATCCTGGCCGATCCTGCAATTCTGAAGCATCACGCTTCACCTCCATTTGGAGGTATAACTACTATCAATGGAAACTCTTCCAACCTAGAGGTCAACTCATGTATCTCTGTCGAAGCTTCCGTGTGCTCCTGCCGCTTCTTGTCCTTCGTTCTCTTGGGTCCCTGGGTGATGTAGTGACCACATTCGCCATATTCGAAACATTTGATCTTCGACAGGTCCTTTTTGTTCTTTTCACATCCTTTTGAGTTCTGTTCCCAACTAAGACCCTTCTTCGCTTTCCCTTTACTTGCAAGGGCTACGTTTTCCTCTTTCTCCTCCTCAACTTTTGGTCCTTTGCTGTTGCTGCTACTGATAGTACCCTCTGCGAGGCTAAGTCTCAGCTCCTCCTGAGTGAAGCCACTCCATAGGCGATCTCATCTTGGAAGTGTATCTTATCCAGAGATAACTTGGATGAATATACGCCACTCCTTGGAAAACCCATTTAGAGTTGTGCAAACCAACTCAACCTCAGATGATTTCTCTCTAATGTTTGAAAAATCATCTTGGAAATTTTGAATTCTGGTGAGATGGGAAGTAACACGTTCACCCTTCATCTTAGTTTTCCTTAGCTTCTCCTTGAGAATCATTTTGCGATTCTCTAATGGATTCTCATACAACTTTACGACGATATCAGACATATCCTTTGCCGTATTTTTATCTGCAACATGCGGGACAACATGATCCCGAACAACATTTAGAAACATTCCCTTAGCTTTGGCCATCTCTTTCTTGAAGGTTTCCAACTATTGTGGATCTGTTGGCTCTACCATGATATTTGTAATGAACTCCCTCAGACTTTGCTCATCCAACAAGAATTGCATTCTGGCCTTCCATACACCCAAGTTAGAGGCTCCGTCAAGTCTGTCTTGCTCCTTGAGTCCTGTTGTGGCTATCCCTGTGAAACTCAAATAAGCTGGAGACTGGATTTGAAAATATCCTACTCTTCCCTGCTTGGCCTACCTTCTGTTACGCGCAGATAGGAAAGCACAGATCTACACCTGCTTGCCTCCAGAAGTCCTTCTCTGACTCTCTCGCCACCTGCTACAACACCACTAGGTAGCTCACTCTACCTTTCGGAAGTCCTCTGAAATTTGGCACACGATCTGTTGCTCCTGAAGCACACATTGGCTGATCTGGGTTTATTTATTATTATGCAACAAATTTGGAGAGTACAATAATTTGGATGCCCAACTGTCAATCCTCCGACAAATATCTGGCCAAAATAATCTAGAGATCATGGATCTCCTTTGCAGTTCAATTCGGCCCCTTTGGGCATGCTCGCACCCCTCTTTGGCTGCTCACATTGCTCGCCGGAATACACACTGCTGGCTCTATGCAAATCGTATAGCTCCAGACCTGCCTCCAATTGGGTCATCTAGCCTCCCTCTGCCTCTGGGAAATTTTCGCTCTGCCTTTTGAACTCAAATCTCGCCTCCAACAACTGAAACGAACCCTTTCGAGCAACTTGTTCTACTGGACTGGCTAACTCGTACTGCCTAGATGAATCTCTCTGTAGAAAAATTTAACCTCCCTTTTCCTGCCTGTTCGACACTGGAAAACTATTGGGAAATTCTCTGGAATCCTCCTAAATTATCTATTGCTCCTCTCTGATGCTCTACCTCTGGCTCAAACTGCACCCTCATTGAAGCTGTGAACTGGGTAGCTCGACCTTCCAAGATAACTGACGCACTTAGAACTATGTCTCTCTCGATCCCTTCTCGTTGCTCTTATAATCTCTCATTAAGACTTCAACTGCCAAGATTAAATCTCCATCAGCGACAACGATCAATTAGACTTCATCAAGAGAAGTCTCTAGAGCGATCTCGAGAATTCCTAAGAGAAGTTATACTTAGGAAATAATTTAATTATTGGCTAATTAATTTAATTAAGGTGTTTCAAAGCCATATCTCGCGAAACCATTTCTGGGTATTGGAGATCCTATGTTCCTTAGTCTCTATGTTCACCTGTCTTATGCTACCATCTGTTACACAACATTTTGTCACTGTCCCTGCAATCCCTCGTCTTGTACATTGGAGGACTATTCCCGTGACCTGTGAACAGTAAAATGTCTTGAAAACACCTTCATGGCATCCTCCTGCATAAGGACAAACATTCTCCTGAAGAACATTTCCTCTGAAAAACCCTAAAAACAGATGTTTTAGCCTTGGCGCGACTAGCCAATTCATCCCTCGCGTCAATGGGGGAAATCCACACTAGAGGGTGTGCCAGTTGGCGCTTTGTCCTTGTGTTTCAATCGCGCCAAGCCTATTAAGGAATGTTTTTTAAAAATAAATGGCGGAAGTTTGATTCTAACAAACTCCAGAATGAATCATCAAAAGAAGTTGAGTGGTTTGGCTCCGGATCTCCATGTATAGGAAGTGGTTTTCCACCTCTCATGGAACCTTCCTAAGAGATAGGACCTATCCCATGATTATAGGGATCCCAACTTCCCTTCCTCCATCTATAAAAGCTTTCCCTCTCCATTTACTAGCTAGAGGAACTTGCAGGAAGGAAATTATAGCTGGGCAACCATTGAGAGCGGTGTCGAAGAGAACCCCGTAAGAGAGAGAGCTTCGTCCAGTTGCGACGGGCTTTGTTGAGACACGCCTCTGTTAAGTCCTATAATGTCGTGTAGCCCCTTATTGGTTTGAGTAGCCCCCCTTATTCTTATTATTGTACCCTTGTAACCCCCATTTGGTTATTATTGTGCCCCTAAATTATTATTGTTAGGTCGGCTAGGATTACATTGTGGCCCACTAGGATTACATTATGGCCCCATGGACTCCTATATATAGAAAGGAGGTTTTGTGAATTGTATCATCAAAGAATTGTTCATTTATGTAATGTATTGGAGGTTTCCCCCTCGAAGTGGCTCATTTCTAAGGCGTTTACATCTCTTTTCTTCTATTTTTGGAGCTGGTTACACAACATTTGGTATCAGAGCTTTGGATTCTAGGGTTTCGCTGCTCCAAACAGGTCATCGTGGAATTTTCGCTATAACTTTTTTCTACGAAGTTTCAGAAGCTGAAATTTTTAGGGTGAGAAGAAAACATCCTGAGGAAGCTTGTATAAAAATTTCAGAGTTTGGTTCGCAATAATTTCGGAGATATGATCTGTGGAAGTCAGGTATTTTTTCAGGCTCCTAAACAGGTCATCGTGGAATTTGCGCTATAAATTTTTTTCTACGAAGGTTCGGAATTTGAAATTCATATGGTACGAAGCTGAAATCCTGAGGAAATTCATCAAAAAATTTCAGAGCTTGGTTCGCAATATTTTTGGAGATATGATCTGTGGAAGGTAGTGCTTTTTCAGGCTCCTGAATTTCATCTCAAAGAGGTGATCGTGGGAAAAGTTCAATAACTCTCTCTCTGGAGATTGGATTGGAGTGCCGTCAAAAGTGGTCGCAAGTACACGGCCTTTAGTTTCTTGGCTATCAATTTCAGAGACAAAGGACAAAACAGTGACACGTGGCAAGTCGTACAAGTTCGCTCTACTGAACCAGTCCAGAATTAGGTCATTGTGGGAGATTGGTCACAACTTTGTCTTGGAGAATCAAAATCAGGTCAGACCTGTGGAATTTTAAAGAAGCTTCAGAGGGCTACTTCAGTGCTGAATTTCAGATATTGAAGATCTGAAATAACAGAGATAATACAATTTCAATATCGAGCTCCTCAAAAGCTAGTAAAAAGTGTGTATTTTTTTCCGAATTGCATAAGTCTTGTTTGAAGAATCAAGTTGAATTGATTGCAAGGGCATATTGAAGAATTTTTGTCAGTAATGGGTTCTATTATGTCTCCCAAAAATAATTCCATACCTATTAAACCCTCGGAAAGCTATACTATGACGCATGAAGAGGAAGAATTGCAGTATGAGATATCAAAATTACGGTACCAAGTGCAACAATTTTCAATCTTACGAAGAGCAATTGAAGATGAAATAGATGGTTTAAAAGCAGAAATGGAGGCTAAGTTGGATGGTTTGAAGGATCGAATAATAGCTAATATGGATGATAAATTAGTGGAAGATCACAGCGAACATCAACAACAAGTTCTCCAACTCTCAAAGGATAACCCAACTTTGGTGCAGAATCTAATGAAACAACAGGAAGATCAACATCACATCGAAAGAAGTTATGAAGAAATCATAGAGACAAGAACTCGACAAGTACAATCAATTTCAGAGTATCTCAGCAAGTGGAAGAACTTTCCTGTAGAATATTTCACATGGGAGGATGAGAATTTTATACAGAAGCATCAAGAAATAATCAAGCGTTGAGGACAACACTTGTTTGAAGGAGAGGGCATGTTAAGTCCCTATATTAATAGTGTAGTCCCTTATTATGTTAGTGTAGCCCCCCTTATTGTTATTGTTGTACCCCTGTAACCCCCATATTGTTATTATTGTGCCCTTACATTATTATTGTTAAGTCGGCTAGGATTACATTGTGGCCCACTATGATTACATTGTGGTCGAATGGACTCCTATATATAGAAAAGGAGGTTTTGTTATTTGTATCATCCAAGAATTGTTCATTCATGTAATGTATTGGAGGTTGCCCCCTCAAAGTGGCTTATTTCTAAGGCGTGAATATCTCTTTTCTTCTCTCTTTAGGTAGTTTACACAACACGCTCCCATTGAAACCCCTAACCCAGAAGAAGCTCCTATCAACGAAACGTTGGTTGTAATCTCCCTTTTGTCATTTATAATATAAGCGACTCTAATTTTGGTTCCATTCTTGTGTTTACTCTTTTATGTGATGCAACGAATTATATCTTCTGCGAGTCGCATACATAGAAATGCTTTAAGTATTACGTTGTATGTCGTCATTTCTGCGTGTGTACGAGTCCGGACGTGACGGAAGCAGAGGATTGTGATGCGCCGAGGCTGGGGACGAAGAGGCATGTCTGTACCCGACAACCTTGTAGTTGCTGCAGTGGGATTACAGATAGTAGATTTTATGCCGGTCTTTCCCTTTCTACTTCAGAACCAATGTCATTGCGTGATTCGATTGTTGCTAGACCCAATCTAGGGCTAGTGGGATCGCCTCTGTCCGCACAGGGGATTTACCTCCTCAACACCATCATAATGAAAAACTAACAACCCTCACTCAAGTGGATTAGAAGGCTGAAGCTTATTATCAGAATGTACATGAAGTTTATTTTTGTGGCACGTTGAATGAAGTGCTATGCGAATCCTGTGACAAACATACATTTTTCAATGATCAAAGAGTTTATTTTCTGAAGTTAATCTCTAGGTCGAGCCCTAGAGAGACAATTTAAGTTCATCACTGTGTGATTCGAGATACATTGATTGATGCGAAGACCTGAAGGTTTGATCCGAGTTCATGACATAAATCCAGGCTCTATGGGTTTGGTCCAAGGTAGTGGTTCAAGATTAGACATTCAACTGCATTGGAGATCTAGCGTTTATAGAAGCTTTCTTGTGGATGAAAGTGAGTTTGCTTGGGAGAACCTGAAGGATATTACTCTGTGATAGATGTGAAAGACATAATAGAAGTTTGTCCTTAAGATCTAAGGCTCATCATGTATGTGACAAAAAATTGATGCTGAAGTTTGTCGAGAAATCTAGGGCAGCATAGTTAAGGTTTCTTATTAAATTGATTTCTCTTTTACTTGAAAATTTCTTGTGATATGTTCTTACTTCTTCTTCTTTGTTATTATATGTTTATCATCAAGAAAATTGCCAAAACTTAAAAGACAACAAGGGAACACAAGATGTAGGCACACAACCATGGAAAAATCCCTAAGGAGGGGAAGATCTAGTCAAAGTCTTCGACTATAGATTCAAATTAGATTGAGGCAACCAAGACACTTTTCACGAAAACATAAATTCCTTCCATCCACCAAGTCAACTTCCATGTATTAGCTTCTTTCCTTAAAGTTAACGTGAGCTTGATCCTTCAAGAATTTTGGCCCGCACTACACTTCTGAAATAGGTCTGTACCTTTTGCCTTGTAATTGCATTTGAGGTAGAACTTTCGACTTCCGAGAATCTTTCCTCCCTTCGCTTTATTAGTTTCTTCATAGAGATGACAAAAGACGTCCATTTGACCCCTTCATTGTAATATGCCAAATGGGAAAATGACAGTAATATCAAGCAACAATAGACAAGAAACTGCAACAAATGAAATCACACCATTAACACATGAAAATTGGAGCCAAAAACATGATCTGAGCCATTTTATTAATGCTTGGAAATGAGTACAATAATGGTGCTAGAATGGGTGCACCTGGTGCTGCTCAAGGCAGGTTGAAATCTATCTTAGCACAAGCCAAAATGATCTTTGGAAATAGCTCTGCGTGAGTCTGGTGATGCGTTGCTTTGCCTAGAAATGCAGCGGCTACAAGCTTTAGACTGCTGGTTGGGTTGCTTCTAGCGCTCTGAAAATTATGGGACTTGAACACTGGACTCTACTCAAGAATCCCACAAAAACCTGTGAAAGAACTGTGGAATGGCTTACTTCGAAAAAGTGCCCCTGTTGGGCTTGACCCACTATGCTGCTGGCTGAAGCTCCACACTTGAGGAATTCAATGCAATACTGCCCCAAGGATGAGCAATAGCCCTATTAGGAAGCACTCAACTTCCCCTCCAAATCTTAGCTGCAATCTCCCACTCTTCTCACCTGCCAGAACAACCTTCCCATTGGTCTGCATCCTCCACTGCGCAGTCACTGCTTCCTCCACGTAGTCCCTGGAGTGATAACACTCCTCCTGTAATTCTGGCTATGAAACAATCCTCCAAAATGGTAAATCTCCTCTCCTGACCAAGCACTCGAAGTCCCCTGAGGCAGAGGTTGAGATCTTCGCCTGAAAATCTCGTGTTCTAAACAACACTGCAAACTTGATACCCGACACAAGCGTGTTATGTCAAAATGACAATAAGAAAGATAAGTGAATGAATGAGGAATGACGTTGCCCTTCCTTTTGTTAAGTGAGCCCAAACGTTCCTCTTGGGCCCTACTATAGACTGCGCAACCTCTCCTTCGATCCAACCCAGTGCTGCCTCTTTCGAGCCTCCGTCACCCTGCCACCCAGGGAGCTGCCACTCATTCGATGCTGGCCACTCGGATCCCACTAAAGCCACAATTTTCTCTTGGGAACTATAGGAATTGACTTTAGCTTTCCCAAAATAATATTTGTGGGTCCCTGACCCACCTTATTTTCGCCTAACATTAGAAATAGCAAAATTTATCAAAATTCAATATTCTAATTAGTGAAACTCCTAATTAGGAATATTACAGTCCTCCTCGCCAAGACATTGCTTGCCCTCAAGCAATTGCAGTGTTAGGTGATGGAGGATCTGCTCCCCTCCCCAGGTGGCATCCTCATGTCGAAGGTTCCTCCACGGAATCAAGTATTCCTTCACCACCCGGCTCCTCAAGTGCCTCTCCCTGGTGTGTTTAAAATGGCCTCTGGCTGGAGCACCAAGTGCCCCTCATCATCTGTAGGAGGCAACTCAGTGGCTGCTGTCACCCGCTGCCCCAAGGCCTTCTTTAGGCAAGACACATGAAAAATGTTATGTATTCGGCTTTCCTGTGGTAGCTCCAACTCGTATGCGACCTCTCCCACTCTCCGGTTGACACTGTATGGCTCATAGAAGTGAGGCTTGAGCTTCTCGGCCCTCTTCTGCTTCAACGTGGTCTGTCTATAAGGCTGAAGGCGAAGGTAAACCAAGCCCCCCACCTCAAACTGCCTCTCCACACGACCTCTATCACGTACATCTTATGCTGGTTCTGGACTGTCACCAAGTTATCCTTGAAAGCCCTGAGAATGTCTTGGCTCTCTTGGATCCAGTCTTTCGCCTGGGGGGCCTTGCTTGCTCCAAACCTAACATCAACAAAAGTCAGTGCATCTTAACCATACAAAGCATGAAAGGGAGTCATACCTATAGACGTGTGGAACGTCGTGTTGTAGCAGTATTCCCCTAAGTGTAGCCATCGCAACCAGGCCCTCTGCTGCCCCGTGACATAGTTAGCATGTATCCCTTCAACCACTTGTTAACTATCTCGGTTTGCCCATCTGTTTGCGGATGGTAGCTCGTGCTCGAAGTGAGTTTTGTGCCCACCAATTTGAATAGCTCCTGCCAAAATCCACCCATGAACCTACTGTCTTGGTCACTGACTATGGTCTTGGGGAGACCATGTAATTTGAAAATGACCCTGAAAAACAACTCAGCCACCTGAGAGGCTGTGTATCGGGCTGAAATGGTGAAGAAATGTCCGTACTTCGTCAACCTATCAACCACGACGAAGATACAATCTTTGCCTTGCACCATGGCCAACCTGATGATGAAATCCATCGAAATACTCTCCCACTTCTCTTCAGGGATGGGAGCAGTTGTAGCAATCTTGCCAGATGGGTCAACTCCCCCTTATTCCTCTGGAAAACCTTGCACTCCCAGACATGTCTTGAAACATCCTCCTTGAGGCCCTTCCATGAGAACCTCACTCTAATGGTCCGATAGGTCTTTGTGAACCCCTGGTGCCCAGATAATGGAGAGTCATGGGCTACACGCAGAATCTTCTCCTGCAACTGGGAGTTAACTGTCAAATAAATCCGATCTCGGTAGTAAATTACCTCATCCATGACCCAGTATCGGTCATTTGTCACATGTCCATCCAAAATCTCACATGAAGATCAATCCTTAGAGTACTCAGCTAGTAGTTGGGCCTTCCAATCCGCGTCGATACTTATTAGAGAGAGGGACGTTGGTCTCCTCGACAAGGCATCGACCACCACGTTATGCTTCCCTTTGACATACTCGATGTCAAAGTCGTAAGCCTGAATTTTGCTGACCCACTTCTGCTGCCTCTATGTCAAAGTCGTAAGCCTGAATTTTGCTGACCCACTTCTGCTGCCTCTCCTAAAGCTGTCCCTGCTCTAGGAAAAATCAGAGGCTATTGTGGTCTGTCCTCACCCTGAAACGGTTCCCCACCAAGTATTGTCTGAACTTGGCTAACGCATGCATGATGGCTAGCATCTCCTTGTCATATATGGGGTTGAGCCTCACATGAGGCAAGAATTTTCGACTCTCAAAGGCTATGGGATGCCCCTCCTGCATCAGTACGACCCCAACTGCTTCACCTGATGCATAGCACTCCAAAATGAAGGGCTTGGTAAAATTTGGAAATGCAAGGGCTGGACAGCTACTCATCACCTGCTTGAGGCTGTCAAATGCCTCGTGTGCTGTAGCAGTCCCAATGAAGGCCCCCTTCTTTTTCAAATCTGTGAGGGGTGCTGCCAGCTGTGAAAAACCCTTAACAAACTTTTGGTAGTAGGTGTAAATGTCCAAAAACCCTCTCAACTTAGTGACGTTCTTGGGCTTTGGCCAATCTCGGATGGCCCTAATCTTCTCTTCATGCACCCTCATGCCATCGGTGCCTATGATGCGCCCTAGGTAGAGCATCTCTGTCAGCCCAAACTAACACTTGGACAACTTTGCATAAAACTGCTGCTCCTCCAATATGCGAAGCACGGTCTCCACATGTTGTAGGTGCTCCTCCCAAGTATGATTGAAGAATACCAACACGAACTTTCTCAGCTGCTCACGAAATGTGGTTCATACATGATCGGAAAGTCGCTGGAGCGTTGGTTAGCCCAAAGGGCATCACCAAAAACTCAAAGTGCTCATAGTGACACTTGAAAGCTGTCTTAGGGACATCCTTGTCTCTCACCCGTATTTGATGGTACCCCGACCTTAGATCTGTCTTGGAGAAGAACTTGTCTCCCCTAAGCTCATCCATCAACTCATCAATCCACAGAATGGGGTAGCGGTTCTTCATCGTTTTCTTGTTTAAGGCCCTGTAATCGACACACATCCTCAATGTACCGTCCTTCTTCACCAGAACAATTGATGAAACAAAAGGGCTCGAACTCGGTCAGATATGTCTCAACACTAAGAGCTTGTGTATGGCCCTTTCAATCTCATCTCGATAAGCCTCGGGGTGCCTATATGAGGTAGTGATCACGACCTGGATCCCCTACTCTAGCTCAATGGTGTGCTCGAATCGTCGGTCAGGGGGCTGTCCTGGTGGTATATCCCTGAAAACCGCAGAGTATCTATCAAGGATGGCCTGGATATTCGGGCGAGGTGGCCTTGCTGATCCACTAGCCTCTGAGATCCTCAACTCGACAACCCACTCTATATCTCCCTGCCTTAAGTCAGCCTCTATCCTGTGCACAAAAACTGTCTGCGGTGGGTATGAGTGCATGACCCTTAGCATCACTAGTTTGCCATCCAAATCCAAAAACTTCATCTCTAGTCTCTTTCAATCATGGTGACCCTTCCAAGGGCGTAGAACCACTTGACTCGCAACACTATGTTGGTGTCTCGAATGTCGACCACAAAGAAGTGATCGGTCACCGAATAGGTTCCCATGGTTATTGTTAAAGCTGACACATAACGTGTACATTGCATGGTCCTATCTCCCGGCACCAATACTGAGAACCCCCTCAAACACTGCTGTGGTTATACCTCTCTTCTGCACCATTTGAGCATCAATGAAATTGTGGGTAGCCCAACTGTTGACCAACACTGAGATGCGTTATCCCTGCACTGTCCTACGAATCCTTAGTGTCAGGTACTTGGGAACTCTACGTAGAGATGCTAGTACTCCTCCCAAAGGTGCAAACACAGCTCCTCCAGTTGCCAGTGGTGGTGGTGGTGGTCCCTCCTCCTGAGGTACTGCGCTGACCTCTCCACCCATCTAAAATTAAGTCTCCTCATCCCCCTCGCTGTCCGAGAAGACGTCGATACAGTGGGCCCTCCCAGCTGTGCATTTATGACATGATGCCCAAGGCTCCTAGCATGTGAAGTAGAGCTTCTTCCTCTGAAGATCTCTCCTGGTCTCATCATCCAACTTCCCTCGACCTTGGTTACCCCTCGGTGGTGGGGCTCTCCCATATCTTCCCCTCTGTTGGAAGACAATTCTGTCTGACTGTGGTGCTCGAGCTCTGGGTAGAGCATCCTGCAGATCTTTAGCTCTCCCCACTGTGTCATGCAAGGTAGTGGATTTGCTCGATCTCACTAAACCACGAAGTGGCTCTGCCAAGCCCTCTATGAACATATAGATCCTCTTGGGTTATGACAAGTTTGGAAACATCACTGACAACCTCAAGAACTCGGAGATGTATGCCCCGACATTCCTTGTTTGCTCGAGCTTCATTAGCTCTCCGAACTACTCCTCGGGAACTTCCTCTCAAACCGTTCCAACACTCTCCTAGTGAACGCATCATACGCCGTCACGCCTCCATGCCCCAACGTAGTCAACCCATGAAACCACTAGCCATGAGCCTCTCCCTACAGGTGCAAGGTAACAACCTTGATTGCTTCGGTCTTTGTCATCTGGTTTAGCTGGAAATAAATATCCAGCTTCTCCACCCATGGCTTTGCTGAACCCTTCGAGGAGCCATCAAAAGTTGGGAGAAACAACCTACCCATGGTACGTTGTAAATCACTCCCCTGCGTGAATCCTCCTTTGGCTTGGCCTTTCGGTTTGTTGTTAGTCTTCAGCTGGCAAAACTCGTTGAATGTGACGGCCCTTCCGAACTCTGGCCCATAAGATTGATATTCTATGAAAAATTCTCCATAGTGAGCCTCTTCCGGCTCCTACTGCCCCGCTGTCTTTGAAGCTAGGAACATGGGAATAGTGGACTGTGGTGGAGTGTATGGTACAACCGACAATGTCGTGTGGGGTACTACTTGGTGCTGCGAAGTGCCAGATCCCTCTCTAATCTGAAACTGTCCTTGAACTCCTTTCCCTTTGCTGCCATTGCTGAGCCTCTGACCCATTTCCTCAATCCTCTTGGAGAGGTCTTGTACTGACATCGGCAGAAGGTGAGAAAATTATTTCTCCTCATTCCTCCCATCTTCTGCGTGCTCCATCTCTCTTTCTACAACCTCCGGGATGCTATCAACCTGATTTGGAGTGATCTTTAGCCTCCTTTCGCAACTCCTTTATCTCTATCTCCGGTAAGTTACGTTCTGCTTGCTCTCCGGTGTCATAGATTGTGTGCTCCACAGTCTAAGCCAAGTCTATGAGCTCTGATACCACTGTAATATCCCAAATGGGAAAATGGCAGTAATATAAAGCAACAATAGACTAGAAACTTTAGCAAATAAAATAACACCATTAACACATGAAAACTGGAGCCCAAAACGTGATCTGAGCCATTTTATTAATGCTTGGAAATGAGTACAATAATGGTGCTGGAATGCGTGCACCTGGGCCTGCTCAAGGCAGGTTGAAATCTATCACAACACAAGCTAGAATGACCCTCTAGAAATGGCTCTGTGTGGCTCTCGTGCTATGCTGCTCTGCCTAGAAATGTAGCTATTGCAAACTTCGGACTCCTGGTTGGGCTGCTTCTAGCGCTCATAAAATTTCGGGACTTGAACACCAGACTCTACTCAATCAACCCACAAAAACCCGTGGAGGAATTGTGGAATGGCTGAATTCGAAAAATTGCCCCTGTTGGGCTTGACCCACTGTGCTGCACGCTGAAACTCCACACCTGAGGAATTCATTGCAATACTGCCCCAAGGATGAGCAATAACCCTGTTAGGAAGCACTCAACTTGCCCACCAAATCTCAGCTGCAATCTTCCACTCTTCACACCTCCCGGAACAACCTTTCCATTGGGCTGTGCCCTGCACTGCGTAGTCACTACGTTCTCCACGTTGTCCTTTGAGTGATAATACTCTTCCTGTAATCTTGGCTATGTAATAGTCCTCCAAAATGGTAAATATCCTCTCTTGAGCAGGCATTCGAAGTCCCCCGAGGCAGAGGTTGAGATTATCGCCTGAAAATCTCGTGTGCTAAATAGCTCTGCAGACTTGGCACTCGACACAAGCATGCTATGTCAAAATGACATTAAAAAAGATAAGTGAATGAATGAGGAGTGATGCTACTACCCTTCCTTCCTTCTGTCAAGTCAGCCCCAACGTTCCTCTTAGGCCCCACCATAGACTGCCCAACCTCTTTTAAGAGCCAACCCAGTGCTGCCTCTTTCGAGCCTCCCTCACACTGCCACCTAAGGAGCTGCCACTCATTCGATGCTGGCCACTCGGACCCCACTAAAGACACAATTTTTCTCTTGGGAACTATAGGAATTGACTTTAGGTTTCCCAAAATAATATTTGTGGGTCCAAATTGTAGATGATAATCTTCTTGCAATATAGGTTGAATGGTAGGCTATTAATAGTAGTTTGAAGCTCCACTTTGTGAAATTTTCAAGAGGAAAGTATTTCTGCAATACTTGGTTTATTTCTCCTACTTATGAGATAAGTTATTTACAGATGCTTCAGTAAATTCTGAAATAAACACATTTGTAGATCTTCACTATCGTTAAGAGCATAAGAACAGAAAGATAATTTACACAAGTAGCACAATAGAAACAACCACATGAACACAATTATTTTTGGACAATTGTCCCCTGAAAAACCCAATGTGGGAAAACCGGTGCAACAGATGAGGGTTTTATATTTATCTTCAGAAATGGAAAGTACATTTACAAGAGTCTGATGAGCAGAGAAAAATTTGCAAACACCTGGCTGAATTTTCTGGACCTTCCAGACAAATTTTAGACCCTCGGGGTGACCTCCTTCACGCTCTGCGTCATCCAGCGTGAGAGCTTTGCGCAATCTTTGCCTGGACTGTGTGATTCTGTGTGGAGGGGGTCTTGCTGCTGATTAGCTCATCCTTCCCTTCATCCCCTTGACTTCTGCATCCCGATAACTGACTCCTCCCTCCTCCTTCTGCTTCTACAACCCTGCCTCTACAATCTCACCCACTGAAATGGAATTCTATTGCATTAGAATCGATTTCCTTCCAGTACTGAGAGTGTCCCCGACATGATTTCCAAATGGCCCTCAAGTCTCTTCTTATAGTCTTCTCGCTGATGAATCAACGACCAAGATTATATTGTTAATCAATGGCTCAGATTAAAAGATGACTTGATTTTCGTTTTCTAGAAGATTCACACTCTGCTCTATTAATACCCTTTAATTATTTAATTTCCCTAAATTTAAACTTAGGGTCTGTATTAAAATAATTAATTATTTTAATAAAGTCATATCCGAGTGGAATTTCCACAAACTATTTCTAGGTTCTCTGGATAAGTGATGTCCAAGCCTCTCTACCAAAAATGAGACTTAGAACACTTTTCGAGGCTATAGAAATCAACACTACCTCTTAGCGAGGAAAGTGTTTAAGCAAGATACCATTGTACTGCTCTGACTCTACATCATCTACTGCGCTGATGATGTCTTGGCTGCTGCCCCTCATCTTTGCGCCGCTGCTTCCTGTACTGCTGCCCTGTCACTGTAGCATTTGTACTGCAACTCCCTCTTCTTCTGAAGACCACCCTTTCCTCTAATGAAAGGGGTTCTCAACCATCCCCATCTTCTTTCTGAAGTAAGTGAACTTGATCTTACCTAGAGCCTTTGTGAGGATGTCTGCCAGTTGTTCTCTTGTAGGAGTGTATCGCAACAGTTTTGCTCCCCTCTGGACATAGTCCCTGATAAAGTGACACCGAATGTCAATGTGTTTCGACTGGTCATGAAACACAAGATTTTCAAAGAGCTTAATGCAACTTTGATTATCGCACATAATCCCGGTCGGTTCTATCCGCTTCTTGAGTAGGTTCAGTAGCAATTTGCGGAGCCATATGGCCTCGCACGAAGCTGTGGTTGCTGCCATGTACTCTGACTCGTCTGAGCTCAGTGCTGCGGACTTCTGTTTCCTGCTGCACCAAGAGGTTATTCCTGATCCGAGACTGAAACAATACCCACTGGTACTTTTCCGATCTACCGTGCTTCCAGCCCAATCTACATCTGTGAACCCACTCAACTGGATCTCATTACCCTTGGTGTACTTCAGCCCATACTCGACTGCCCCTCTCAAGTATCTGAGAACATGTTTGGTTGCTGTCCAGTGAGCCTTCCTTGGTTCCACCATGAACTGAGCCCTCCTTGGTTCCACCATGAACAGGCTTGAGGGTATTCACTGCATAACAGAGGTCTGATCTCGTATTGACTAGATACATCAATGATTCGATGAGCTGTCTGTACAATGTGGGATTAGCGTCATCATCCTCCGATGTGTCTATCTTCTTCCAGTTAGTAATCATTGGTGTGGCCATGGGTCTACAGTCTTCCATCCGAAATCTCTTTTGGATTTCTGTCGTGTATCTTCCTTGTCCTATGAAGATTTCCCCTTTTTGCTGCCAGACTTCTAATCCAAGAAAATAGTGCATCTACCCCAGGTCCTTCATGTCGAATTCTGTTGCTAGATTCTCCTTGTAGTCCTTGATGAGCTTGGATGACCCAGTCCAAAACAGGTCATCCACATAAAGAACAAGAATAAGCGGCTCATCTCCTACTCTCAAGTAGTATAGGTTGGGATCTGCATCACTCTTGACGAACCCGATCTTCTGCAAGTAGCTATCAATCCTCCATACCATGCCCTGGGGGCTTGTTTTAAGCCATACAAGGCTTTATCAAGTCTGCAAACATGAGTCTTCTACTCATGTGTCTCGAAGCCCTCTAGCTGCTCTATGTACACTTCCTCCTCTATCACTCTGTTCAAGAATATTGTCTTGACATCCATCTGCCTAATCTCCCATCCCATCTGCACAGCCAGAGATGACGGATCTGATAGAAGTGTATCGTGCTACTGGGGCGAAGGTTTCTTCATGGTCAATGCCTTCCTTCTGTGCATACCCGTTAGCTACAAACCTTGACTTGAACTTCTCTATTCTGCGATCTGTAGCATATTTGATCTTGTAGATCCATGTGGATCCTACAACTGATCTGTCTTGTAGTCTAGGGATTACTTCCCATACATCGTTTGTCATGATGGATCTATACTCCTCCACCATGGCATCCACCCATACTTGATGCTGAGCTGCTTCTCGAAAGGTAGATGGTTCACCAATCTGAGCTACCAGTGCCTGAGATCTGTCTGGTTGTTTCCTTGTCCTCTTCCCTTCTCTAGGGGCTCCAACAAATTCTTCTGCATCCTTAAGAATTTGTTGAAGTTCTCGTCTCGGTCTTCCATCAGTTGTGGGCGGTCTCACTTGTTCTTCCTCCTGTTCTTTCTCGGAGGAGCTCTCCTCAGAATTATTGTGCCTTAGAGAGGCACTTGACCTCTCTTTTGTAGGTCGTTGAGGCTGTACCAGTGGATCTTCCTCAATCTGCATATCTGTGGCCATTTCTCGAGATTTCCTGAAGGCTCTCTCCTCCAGGAATTTCACATCCCTCCTTACCACGACTTTCCTGCTCTCTTGAATATAGATGCGATATGCCTTTGCATTCTCGCTATAGACCATCAGAAAACCCTTTTCTGCAGTTTGATCCAACTTCTTTCTCTTTTCATTTGGAACATGGCAGTACACGATGCTGCTGAATATCCTGATGTGGCTCACTTCTGGCTTGTTGCCTGTGAACACACTCTTGGGAGTTACCTTCCCCAAAGCTCTATTGGGAACTCTGTTCTGAATATATACTGTTGTGTTGCAGGCCTTTGCCCATAAGAATTTGGGCATATCTTGGTTGTACAATTGCAGCTTCTATTATGGTCCGATTCTTCCGTTCTGCAACTCCATTTTGCTCCGGATTGTATGGCGCTGTCCATTCTCTCTTGATGCCTTCCTTTGCACAAAAAATTGTGAAGTCTTTATCGATATATTCTCCACTGTTATCTGATCGCAACTTTTTGATCTTCTTTCGTGTAGAGTTCTCCACCAATGCTTTGAAATCTTTAAATCGATCAAAGGCTTCATCTTTGGTTTTCAAAAAGTAGATCCAAGTTTTTCTGGAATGATCGTCAATGAAGGTGGCAAAGTACTTTGGCCCACGGAGAGCAATTGTGGACATTGGACCGCAAATGTAAGAGTGTATTAGCTCTAGTACACCTTTAGCTCTGCTGTTGCTTCTTGGAAATGCTGCCTTAGCGTACTTCCCTAGTACGCATCCCTTGCAAACTTCGTCTTTCTTCATGCTGAGGTCAGGAGCCCCTATGACAGTATTTTTGAGAATTTCCAAGGCTCCATGGTGTAGATGCCTCATTCGTCTGTGCCATAATTCATTCAGATCTCTATCATCTGTACTGCCAATTAGGGCCATCGGAGATTCAAGCTGGAGCTTATATAGCTTGTGACTCCTTACTCCGATTTGTACCTTTTTGCTCCAGCTAGGGTGTTTGACATTCACCTTATCTCGAATAAAGTATACGTCATAGCTCTTGTATAGAAGTTGAGACATTGAGAGTAAATTCATCCCCAACCTTGGTACATGCAAAACATTCGTGGCTCGAATCTTGTTGCCATCCTTGGTCTGAAATGTTACGGTACCTCTCTCGATAGGGGTACATTTTACCTTGTTTCCCATAGTTATCTAGAAATTCATCTGTTCTTCTCGGTAGCTTGAAAAACATTCTCGAACCCCCGTCATATGAGCAGATGCTCCACTGTAAGTATACCAAACACTTGGAGGAGCTGTGCTCAACACACAAGCAAGATCCTCTAGTCTGGATGCCAACACTTTCATGTCGTGTTCTCTCTGCATTTCTGCGTGCTCTGGAGGAATGCATGAACCCTTCCGGATGATGGAACTTTGGTCCATGGCAGATACTCCCTTTCTGTTTTTAGCCCTTTGCTTTGATACCATGTGAAATTTTCAAAAGGAAAATATTTCTGCAATACTTGGTTTATTTCTCCTACTTATGAGGTAAGTTATTTACAGATGCTTCAGTAAATTCTGAAATAAACACATTTGCAGATCTTCACTATCATTAAGAGTATAAGAACATAAAGATAATTTACACAAGTAGCACAATAGAAACAACCACATGAACACAATTATTTTTGGACAATTGTCCCCGGAAAAATCGAATGTGGGAAAATCGGTGCAGCGGATGAGGGTTTTATATTTATCTTCATAAATGGAAAGTACATTTACAAGAGTCTGATGAGTAGAGAAAAATTTGCAAACACTTGGCTAAATTTTCTGGACCTTCCAGACAAATTTCAGACCCTCGGGGTAACTTCCTTCACCCTCTGTGTCATCCATCATGAGAGCTCTGCGCAGTCTTTGCCTGGACTATGTGATTCTGCGTGGAGGGGGTCTTGCTGCTGATCAGCTCACCCTTCCCTTCATCCTCCTGACTTCTGCACCCTGATAACTGACTCCTCCCTCCTCCTTCTGCTTCTGCAACCCTGCCTCTACAATCTCACCCACTGAAATGGAATTCTCTTGCTTCATAATCGATTTCCTTCGGATACTGAGAGTATCCCCAGCTTGATTTCCAAATGGCCCTCAAGTCTCTTCTTATAGTCTTCTCGTTGATGAATCAACGACCAAGATTATATCGTTAATCAATGGCTCAGATTAAAAGATGACTTGATCTTCGTTTTCTAGAAGTTTCACACTCTGCTCTATTAATACCCTTTAATTATTTAATTTCCCTAAGTTTAAACTTAGGGTTTGTATTAAAATAATTAATTATTTTAATAAAGTCATATTCGAGTGGAATCTCCACAAACTATTTCTTGGTTCTCTGGATAACTGATGTCCAAGCCTCTCTACCAAAAATGAGACTTAGAACACTTTCCGATGCTATAGAAATAAACACTCCTTAGCGAGGAAAGTGTTTAAGCAAGATACCACTGTACTGCTCTGACTCTACATCATTTGCTGCGCTGATGATGTCCTGGCTGCTGCCCCTCATCTTTGCGCTGTTGCTTCCTATACTGCTGCCCTGCCACTGCAGCATCCGTACTACAAGTCCCTCTTCTTCTGAAGACCACCCTTTCCTCTAATGAAAGGGGTTCTCGACAATCCCCATCTTCTCTTTGAAACAACCACATGAATAACCATGAGAAAAATATTTCTGCAATACTTGGTTTATTTCTCCTACTTATGAGATAAGTTATTTACAGATGCTTCAGTAAATTCTGAAATAAACACATTTGCAGATCTTCACTATCATTAAGAGGATAAGAATAGAAAGATAATTTACACAAGTAGCACAATAGAAATAACCACATTAACACAATTATTTTTGGACAATTGTCCCTAGAAAAACTGAATGTGGGAACACTGGTGCAACAGATGAGGGTTTTATATTTATCTTCAGAAATGGAAAGTACATTTACAAGAGTTTGATGAACAGAGAAAAATTTGCAAACACCTGGCTGAATTTTCTGGACCTTCCAGACAAATTTCAAACCCTTGGGGTGACCTCCTTCACCCTCTGCGTCATCAAGCATGAGAGCTTTGCGCAGCCTCTCCCTGGACTGCGTGATTCTGCGTGGAGGGGGTCTTGTTGCTGATCAGCTCACCCTTCCCTTCATCCTCCTGACTTCTGCTTCTCGATAACTGACTCCTCCCTCCTTCTGCTTCTGCAACCCCGCCTCTACAATCTCACCCACTGAAATCGAATTTTTTTTCTTCAGAAATGATTTCCTTCAGGTACTGAGAGTGTCCCCGGCTTGATTTCCAAATGGCCCTCAAGTCTCTTCTTATAGTCTTCTCGCTGATGAATCAACGACCAAGATTATATCGTTAATCAATGGCTCAGATTAAAAGATGACTTGATTTTCGTTTTCTAGAAGATTCACACTCTGCTCTATTAATACCCTTCAATTATTTAATTTCCCTAAGTTTAAACTTAGGGTCTGTATTAAAATAATTAATTATTTTAATAAAGTCATATCCAAGTGGAATTCCACAAACGATTTATGGGTTCTCTAGATAAGTGATGTCCAAGCCTCTCTACCAAAATTGAGACTTAACACTTTTCGATGCTCAAGAAATCAACACACTTGAGGATGAGTTGTCACCTATTTTAACGCTGACTTGGAGGTCTAGGTAACCCACTTGGTCGAGGAAGAGAATATAAACAAAATTATTTTTTCTTTCCTTGATACAAGGATCCCAGGAAGGGTCTAGATATAATAATGATGACAATAACTTAAGACATAGACCTATAAGCGTACAATGGAGGCTCTTGACCTATTGGCCAATGGCCCTATTGAAGAATGTAACTAGTGTTTGTCTTCATAATTGTACTTGAGTCATAATGAAATTTATTTATCAAAAGAAAGAAAAAGAAATTTGATTATTAAAGAAATTGACTTATTAAAGCATGGGTTTCATGCCTGGGTCAATTGTTTTTAGGTCTAAGTCTCCATTGAAGACTTCTAGGGTTTATGTCATGTGTCCTTGTCCATGTCATACTGTAATAAATCCTTCTTGGGAATTTTTGTCAAGAAAGAAATATATTTTGTTGTATTTTAGGTCTTCTAGGCCTTCTCCACCAATTCGGTCTTAAGGAAGGACAAGTCGGCTTCAAACAGAGTAATTTGACCTCACAAGAAGCCTATATTTTGGAGCAACTCAACCTCAGTTGCAGTAGATGTCAAACAAGTTCGATTTGCAGTGAATTGCAGCTGAAAAGTACAAAATGCCAAGGAAGGGGAGGACAAGTCTAAGGGCAAAGATGAAAGTCTCTTTCAAGGTCAAGAACAGGGTTGCGGGGGAGCGACCCCCTTTGTTGAATCCGCTCTTGGAGCGCGCTCCCTAAATTTTTTTTCGTTCACTACCTATTATTGAAGATTGGAAATAATTTTTTTGAGTGGGACAACCTAATGTTCAAGCCTATGGCCCTAGTGTTGATATGCAGTGCATGGTAATGTTAAATTCTTAAACTAAAGGTGACATTCTCCTTTATCTTTCATTTTCATCCTTCTACTTAAATTTTCAACATTTCCATGAAATGACTCAGGATGTTTGAGAGTGGTTTCGACCTCATTGAATTTCATATGGAGAAAGTAAAATTTTAGATCTCACTCAAAATCCAGCAGACTTATCATTTTTTAAGGATTTCAGGATTGTGGGGGATTGCAATGTTTCCATTGGATTTTGTCTTGTGCTAGGGTATGGAACTTGTATTTAATCAAGAGCTCCAAGTCTTCTTTGCGGGGGAGACTCCAAACAATCAAGAGCATCTAGGGTACTAGGGTATGGAACTTGTATTTAATCAAGAGCACCAAAGTCGTTTGACTATGCAAGAGGAGACTCCCAATAAAGCACGAGAAAAGAAATTAGAAATTTCTCATGGCAAGAGGGTCAAGCAATAGATAATAGATTTACTTTTTATAACTATTGACTCTTTCCTATTTATTATGGTATTTTTCGTAGACAATATATGACAATTTAAGTTTGAAGTTTGAGGTTGGCATTTATAACTGGTTGGTAATGCATTATGAATATGATGTTTCGGGAAAGTTGAAAGTTGAAACATTTCATTTCATGTTAGATATTCTTTGTTATCGTTTGGTTACTTGGTAATGGTAATGGTTACAAGTACAAGTTACAACTTTAGTGATCAATGATGATAAATGTTGTATATTGAGGTTTGAAAGCTTGAAACTTCAAGATTGATGAATCATGAGACTTGATATGTTGTATGTTACTAACTTGTGGACGTGGATCATGAAGATTATAACTTCTAGATGATTGATGTTATATGGTTCAATCCATGTTTTTATGTTTTTTATATCTAATTCATCATTCTACATGCTTTTGTTGACATATATGCATCAAAATATACAAAAATATATATTATATAAAAATTCGCTCCCTATTCGCTCCCAAACCGGGGGGTTTTCAAAATGTTGCTCCCCGCTCGCGCTCCCGCTCCCAAGTGACCTTGGTTAAGAATTCAATTTCTCTTTCTATTATCTCAGACTTGCGAATTTGTGGAGTTTTGCTGGAAGGCCGAAATTCTGCAGTTGCTGGGGAGGCTGAAATTCCTTAGTAGCTGGATCAAAAATTCTGCTGCTGGATCGAAGTTGTGGATTATAGCTGCACCTTGAAGGGCTGACATTTGGAAGGCTAAGAAAAGGGTACTTAGAAGGAGGAAGCGCTGACTTGGTGGAGGAGGAAGGTCTGTTGGTCTATGGTCTTTGTCTATCTGATTTGAATTACTGAAGGAAAAGTTCTTCACTGGGTTTTCCCCTATATAGGGGTTTTGCCCTGGCTGTGCGCCTACATCTGGTGTCTTTGATCTTTGTGTTTTGGTTTTGGTAATTGCTTGATGAATTAAGAGAAAAAGAACATAAGAAAGATAATAATAACTCAAGGAAATCACAAGTGATTATCAACAAGAGAAAATCTTTCTGACTTTCTGATTTTCTAATAGACCGTTTCATGCTTTAATAAGTCAATTTTCTTTTATAATAATACAAATTTATTTTCTTTTGACAATTATGAAGACCAACACCAATTACATTCTTCAACAAAGCTGACCTCGTTACAAATCTTCGTGGAGGACAAACCTATAACATTTTGTTTTGGTTCATTGGAAGATCACTTTGTCTATGGTGTAGTGGAAGGTACTGAATCTATGTGGAAAAACTGTGATATGAAGGGACTAAAAAATTAGATGGTGAATGTGCAAATTCTGTGAACCAAGACAAAGGACATTCCAAGCAGCCCAAAGATATCTCTGTGGTTTGATAGCAAAAAAGTCTAAGGTATCTCAGTTTAAGGAAGATGATATAAAAACAAACAATCTCTAGACCAGATCTGTGTAATAGAAAGACTGCGAGAGTGAACAGGTAAGGTTAACAATTACAGAAAGACTGCAAGAGTGAACAGGTAAGGGTGACATAGGTACGTATAATTTTTGCAAGTGACAAGTATAGTGCATATAATGCTAAACTAGCGATCTAGTGATCTCTTGAAAGATAGTAATGCATCATAAAAAGAGTCTGTGTAGATATATTTTAGAGATCGATGATATGTTAGAGTTCAAACTTTTTCCTTGCATATAAGTGTTTTTTGTGATCAATGAATGAATGAACTCCATGTCATAGAAGGCTTGTTAATAACATCTTTATGTTTTTCCAACTAACTCTTTAATATGTTTGTAGAATTTGAAATTCTTAAATGGAAAATCTTGAGGACTTTGGAGAATCTATGGTTTGGAAACCCTAGCAAAGGTTTGAATTAGAAAACCCTAGGAACAAAACCCTAACTAATCGTTTCCACTATAGGAAGAAGATCTAGGTTATAACAGAAATGACATCATGCTAATGTGAGAACAAGGTTGGTGAACAGGTCTAAGATTAAGAGGGAGCTGACATTCCTCAAAAAGATAAGTACTTAACATCTGCTTTCTTTGATTACTACTGTTGCTATTTTGTCTACACACTTTGTTTTTTGTTCTTTCATAGTCTTCTAAGAAAGTTTGCAGGTCAAAACAAGAACTGTCTAAGCTTTATTAACAGATTTAAGAATTGGATGAATGTAGCAAAGCACAAAGATGAAAGAATGTGATTGAAGAAGGAGAAAGCATTTTGAAGTATGCATCAAAGAAGTCGATTAGATGGCAACATGAAATATAGACTTAATAAAAGGGAAGAAGTTTTATTTACCTTAGCTGGAAAGAGGGAGATGTAAGATCTTGGATGGATACAGTAGTATTTTAAATTTGGCAAAGAAGCTTGTGATCAAAAGACAAATGACATATCTATGGCAATACCCTTTAGCAAGAAGTTGAAGAGTTCTGATATTGTTGATACATCATTGGACTGACAGCTGATTGGTTCCGTGATATATTCAATTCAAGAACACATCGCTTGGGTCAAGATGTCACTGATGGTTGGGAATTGGTATGATTTCTTGGAATAACATGAAGCAGAACTCTGTTGCAATGCGAAGGAAGAAGATGTGAAGGCTTAGCTATGAAGCAGTTTGGCTTCGTAAAGTTGATGTCACCTTGGATTCAATATGAAGATTATCAGTAAACCAGGAAGGTCGAAGCTCGTGATGATGTGATGCCGAGAAACTATAATGGATCTCCATAGGATGAACAAGTAGTCGATGCATTGATGAAGTTCCTTTTCATGGAAAGTGATGAGTATTTTTGAGACAAGCTTAGGCTTGTGGTTATCTCCTCCCTGGTTGAGGGGGAGTGAGGATCTCCTCCTTGGTTGAGAGGGAGTGAGGGTGGACACCGTGTTCTCCATGTGTCATGTACTATGGCTAGTGTTGTTTAGTCATCTCATCTATCAAACAAAAGGAGTGGCCAAGTATAAAAACCAAGAAGCTAAGAAAGATGATGGACTGAATAAATGGTGAAGGTCTTGGAGAGAAGGTCCCTAAAGGACAAGCGCGGTGAATTGATATATTGGGGCTACTACACAGCAAGAAGGCAACGCTCATGGCTTCTTGGCGGAACCAGAAGCCACAGAGCTCGCGGGTAATGCTTTCCGTCGGCCTCAAAAGAGCCTTGTGACAGCCAAAGTCGGGCCCACGGAAAAGGTGACGTCACTTTCCTTCGTTCAATCACAAGCGTTCCGCGTGGTTAGAAAATGGGCCCGAAAACTCCTATGCACCCTGTCGAAGTTCAAGAGGGGCCCACCGAAGATGATAGTTGGCGCCCACCAAGGATGACAGTTGGCACCGGTAAATAAAGAGATAAGGTAAGTCTAGGATGGCGGTATGAAGGCTGGTACCTGCTTTGTTCGGCACGTGGCTTCCAGCAACCCGGCTGCTGCCAGCCAATCACCCACCGCCACGTGTCCTATTGTTGGCATCCTTATGACGCCAGCCCTACAAATGTCACCCCCTGTCTCGTACTTCGTAAAACCCGGTCTAATATAAGTTTGTTTTACCCTCGACTGTGTAAATTATTGGTTATTAAACGACTTTTCGCAAGGTCGCTTTAAAACTCAAGTGCAAGGTCGCTTTCAAACTCGCGTTGCTTTCCCCTTGGCTACCTCACCACTCTCAGGTATTTTGTCGTTTTTCCGTCTCACTATTTCCCTTCTATTTTTATTTTCAAATTGTCATGGAGAAAACGAAAATCAAAAAGTCTGTGCCTGAAACCCCACAAGCATGCGAGGTTAGGACTGCTCCTGGACCCGAGCCTTTCACTGATGCTCATGGATGAATTTGTGACCTTGTCTACCCCTTTACTGTAGCTCACACCAGAGCTGAGTTCTTCAACTATCATCGAAGAGGCGAGGACATGTTTAGGGTCGTCGAGTCGAGTCCGTATTACCAAATTGCTCCAACCACACACCCTGTTCCCAAGTTCATTAGCTGGCTTGGGGAGGCCTATGATGAGCGCAGAGACATTTTTCTTTCTACTCAGGGCAATAAGATTTTTCGCGTTATGCCCCAACTCATAAGGAAATCCATTTGCTACCCTCCTAGCCAGGATTATGTTGAATTCTTCGAGGTCTCCCTCTCCTGTTAGTTTTCAAAGCTACCTTGGGAGAAACAAAGCGGTTTCCTCAGCATCCTTTCCAATTCCCGCTTGTCATCTTTCCCGCTCACGGACTCTATCCACCTGTCGACTTTTCGAACCAATGTACAGCCCGTCCTATCAGTGATCTCGGGGCTGTTGGGGTTCGAGGAGGTTGATCAGGTGACTAAAGAGGGCATAGCTTTCCTATGGCTCATGATGCAAGCATACATCCTTTTGGATATCCCCTCTTTCTTAACTTCGGCTATCAAGGCTCAGTTTCAAGAGATTTCCTCTGTTGGTTCTTTTAAGTACTATTCCCTTGTTTTACCTATTCCTATTCGAGCACACAGATAGATTTGAAAATCTAGGCCTGAACAGATTCTCGAGGAGAAATGCCCAACCCAGATTCGTTTTCGAGTGGACTATGGTAGTTCGCCAACAACCAGGGGGGAAGGGGTATGCGAAGTTTGTCAGCGAGTTCATGTCTAAAGCCTATGCCATTATACATGACAGCCCTCCGCCTAGAATCTTTCCTGAGCAGAAGGACTGGCTACAGTTTAATGAGGCTGATTGCACAGTTGACTGGTATTTGTTTGATGACCATACCGAGATCAGAGTCTACGGTGTAGAGGTGCCTCCCTACCACCTGTCGGTGTTTCCAACTATGCGAGTTTTTGCCCTCGAATTCATCCGACAAGTCTTGAAGGCCGATCAGGTCCACTTCATACCTGTGAAGAAGAGATACATCCTCAAACTCCCAACTTCGATTAACCCTTTCACTATTAATTCAAGACATGCCCTCTCAACCGTGGAAAAAATGATGCGAGAGATGAACCTCCCTCAGGGTTTCCTCACTAGTAGGAAGAAGAAAATAAAATCAACAGCTTATACGCATGAACCTAGGCCCTTCATTGAATGGAAAGCTAACCTTGATGAGTGGCCTTTGGATGCACAGATGGAGGCCGAGTCCTCGGCTGCCGAAGGGAAAGGAGATAATGTCTCGGTGGAGAGACAGAAGAACAGGGACAAGAGGACCGCTCGAGAAGCTAGGAGATCATGGATATTGATGAAGAAGCTCACCCTAATAAAAAATAGAGGACTCAAGGGCCAGATGACATAGAGGTCGAGCTATTTGATGATGAGATTCTTGAGTTGAAGGGTCCTGACAAGGACAAGCCAGGATTTCTAGTTTCCTTTGATATTGCCTCCTCGTCAGCCCCCTCAGATCTTTCGCAGGCAGTCACATTGGACAAGCAGGGAGTCAGAGATGAGATCAATACCAGAAACAGGTTCGCCAGGGAAAAACTGAGGGTCGAGCTGGCACAATTCTTGGAGAAGCACCATTCTAGGCTTTCTTTAGTGCTAGATATGGATAAGGAGCAGCTTATATTAGCCATTCAGCACTCAGCATTGCAGCCCTCCGGTTCTGGAGCCGAGTACAAAGCGCTTTGGAAATAATCTTTAACCTAAGCAACATTCCCCTACTAGACAAGCTATATTTACACCAGTGTATCGTGGATATGCTACGAACCGAGGTGGTGAAACATGTAGTGGCCTTAAACAAGCTCGAAAAGAGGATAAAGCTGATAAAAGAGAACCAAAAAAGAGAGAAGATTAGCACCAGAGTTGCCGCTGCCCAGTTGGAGAACCTCAAGAAATCGATAAGAGGAAAGGGTGTTGATAATAACACAGCACTGCAAAATATTCTTACCAAGGTAGAAGTGGAAAAATAGGAGCTGAAACGAAAGCTGAACATGGCTCGTGAGGAACATGTACAGATGAAGGAGCTCGTCCAGGTAGAGAAGGAGAAAGAGGTTCTCGCTGACTCACTTGCCCAACAACAGGAAGAGAATGCCCAGAAGGATAAGGAGATTGCCGGACTTCAAGAGAGGCTGTCAGAATGGAAAGTCAAATGGGATGGGCATACATGTGTGGTCCCTATATCAGGTTATCCCGACATAGTCCCTGAACAACTCACCAAGGCCTTGTCCGATTGAAGGGTGTCAGAAGATGAGACCCGCATAGTTCGTCGGCTCCTGCAGGAGTCTGAGGCAGCCCAAGCAGCAAACCAAAAGACGATTGCATCCCTACAAAAAGAGGTGGAAAATCTCCGCAAGGAAGCCCAGGAGCAGGATAAGTCCATCAAAGACTTAAAGGGGCAGACAAAGGCTAACATGTCAATTGTGGAAGCAAGGCGACTGATTTGGGCAGAGATCATAGCAGAGGTTAAGCTGCATTAGGACCTCCTCGTATTGATAAATGACAAGAAGATTGCAATTCACGAGTTCAAAACTCAATTGCAGGTTGGACGTAGGGAAGGGGAAGAAAAGGCAACAATGGAAAAGAAGTGCATCAGGTATCTCAATGAACTCTCCCCTGAAGAATTGCGGGCACAGGGAATACGTGACTGTTTTAGGACTGTTATGGAGGTCCGGAGAGTAATTGAAAAAGAAACTACACGCATGAATATGTTGGGCTGTTTGGCGCTGGTATCAAAGGGAGTGGAGAAGTTTGACCAAGAGTGGGGTCAAGCTGGTAGAAGATGGCCTCCCACCATGCTGGGATCCACAGTCAGGCGCACTATTTCAGCTAATAGGCCTATGATCAGAAAATGTCAGAAATCATGTGCAATACAGATATATCGTTGGAGAAACAACCTGGCTAAAGGCGGAGACCATAATAGCTACACTACGTAAGGAATTCTTACTTCTCTGTCAAGTAAAAAAATTCTTTGCCGTCCGCGTGGATTATACGGAGCTGACTAACATGCAGTCTTTGTTCGACGCCTACAAGAAAACGCCATCAACTCGGGAAACTTTGTGGCAAAAGTGTTGTGAGTATGTGAATCCTCCAGTCTCTTCTACTTCGTAGCAGCTGCCACCTCCTCCGCCTCGTCCACTTGGATCCTCTTCATCTTCAGCTCGACCACGTTGTCCAGAAAGCTCAGGCACTCCTCGGTGTAACAACAAATGATGGATATCATGATTTGGCCCACACGACCTGTTTTAAACTTTTGATTTTCCAATTTCCTTGTAATGTAAAAATGGGTGAAATCTCGATTTCACCCTATGCACTCTCTATGCTTCCAATTTTCTGTTATGTTCTTGTTACAGTCTATGTCAGACCATACTGTTTAAGATGAGATGTCGCTATGCCTCATCATTTTTGATTAGGATTGAAAACTACCATATCACCAGAGAATATTTTGTCCCGAAAATATCTGGTCTGAATGTCCAAGTAAAACACTATAAAAGACCAAACCGCAGACTAAGTAAAGGTTCTGAATTTTCTGGTAGAGGGAGTTGTAGTTTGCGTATCGTATTTTGTAATTTTGAGGTTTTGCTCTTAATGTATATTTGAAGAGCCATTTTGAAGAACAATATAAAGTCTATCTATTGCGATAATGGATTCCTTCTGAAACGGGTGAACAGTTTGTATCTCCTTGATGTGTTTGTTCATTTTAAAGTTCATTGCACTCGTATTTTCCTTCTTGTTATCATTTCTTTCAGAATGCGGGTGTTCTATGAGTTAGTTATGAATTTATCTTTCGATGGTACTCATATCATAATTTACAGTAGCACCTTAAATATAGCTCGTGGCATGATTTCTGTTTCATGTTCTCTTTTCATATCGTTTTCCTCTAAGGTCTTATAAAGGGTGGATTCTTGTACTTGTCTAAGCCCACCTTGCTTTGACTTTCTCTAAAAATTCCACGTAGTTTCTCATCTTGATTAACCTTTATAACTGCTCATTTTTTTCACATTCGGCCTTGTTTGCAACAACTTTATTCCATGACTGCTTTAGGCCCATTCTGAGCAGGTCTCTCTCTCTCTCCACAATCAAAGTTCCCAGCTACTACTCTTTTCTCTTTGGGATCCAGGGCCACCTTTCAAAATATTTCAATCCTTTTGTTATCAGGAGGTTCCTTTTACAATCATGCAGAATAACCTAAATAACCTCCTGTCCTAAGATGTCCTAGGCGGTCTTTGGAAATTCGAGGCTGTCTCTAGGAGTGAAAACAACTAGGATAGCCATAAGCCTAGTGCATGAACACTGGTAGGGAGAATGGTGGATTGGATGAGCATCAGGGACGTACATTCTTGAGTCATGTATTGTGGTTGACTAGGATTAACATCCTACGTTGGTTACATGGACTTGGTAAAGAATGGTTCAGAGGACATACTTTTCCTTGGATTAGGAAATAGTCCTTTGAGGTCATACCTTCGGAACACCTGGGTGGGGTATGTGCCTTGAGAGGCGGCGGTGTCCAAATTTATGCCTCCTAGCATTGTGCTCTAATCTAGTGGAGAGATAGAGCTACTTGTCAAGGCCTTCGTATTTTGACAATGCTGGCTATGATGTTGTAATCATCATTGATTCTTATCAATCTGGATCCTTTCTTATATGAATATTTCAACTTGAGATTATCTTGTTGTTTCATTATGAATACATCCCTAGTTAAGAGGGAGTGTTGAAGTTGTTACTGGTGTTGGTCTTCATAATGTAATATAAATCTATCATTAATGTATTTATTATATTCATTATTATATTTTATTTTTGTTAAAGCATGTTCTTCATGCTTATAGAGTCAAAAAGAATTTATTATGAGTCAAAGGAGTATGTAATTGAGTCATGTCCCATTTGGACATTTGTAAGAAAAGAATTTTGAACTTTTGTTTAAGTCATAAGCCCACCAAATGTACAAGTCAACTCTCCTTGGAACAAGTCGGCCTAGTTCTTTAAGAACCACCTATTTGACCTCCGGGACAAATATATATAGAAGACAATTTGATCACTTTGAAGGTCACTTAGTCATCATTTTATCGCATATCTTCTACACCTAATGGAGAAAAAGATCAAGATGAAGGAGAGAAAGAGCTTGCACATGTGGAGTTATTTTGATGAGAAAAGGTCAAATTTCAAAGCCTGTTGTAGGCTGAAATTTCAGGAGTAAAATTCTAGGAGGTTGACCAGTTTGACCTATGTTGACTTTGACTTTGGAGATGACTTGAAGGAAGGTTGGACTTGGAGTTTTTGATGGTAGTTCAGGTCTTGGTCTTGGATATCTCATTTTGATCTGATTCTATAAGAGAAGGATTGTTGTTGGGTTTTCCCCCTTGTGGGGTTTTGCCTTGGCTTGGAGCCTAAATTTGGTGTCTCTTGTCTCTTTGTTTTCCTAGTTGATTGAACATCTATATAATTGCTTGATGAAGAAGACATAACACACAATAAGAAGCTATCTAACATTCACAAGTAATTATTAGGAAGTGGAATCAAGCTTTAATCTACATTATATTTGGTTTCGCAATAATGCCCTCTTACCATTATGGGAGAAATGTTAATAAAATTAATTGATACCACCTCCCACTTTCACTCAGGAATGGGAATTGGCTGAAGAAAATTGGTTAGATGTTGGTGTTCGGCCTTAACCCTCTGGCATTCCGAACGTATGACTACATAATTAGCCACTTCCTTCTTTTAACCTGGCCAATAAAACTACTTTTTGATTGCCGTAAGAGTTTTCTGGTGACCAGCATATGGTATTCTCTGCATTTCCCCAAAAATTAATTCCTTCATTGCTAGTACATTCTGTAGATAGACTCGGCCTTCAAATAAAATAATTTTTCCCTTGCCCATCTCGTAATCATTGTACCTTGTTGCACATTATTTTGCCATAGGTTATTTTTAATTTCTATATGTAGAAATTTGATAACCAAACCCCGGTTTTCAGTTTCTCCTTATTTCTCCCAAAAAGTTAAATGGCCATTCCCATAACCATACATTCAACAAGCTGGAAAAATAAATATTTTCTGAAAACACAAATTCTGGAAATTTCACAGTGCTAAAATGCAGAAATAAAAACTCAGAAAAATAAATCAGTCACACATAAAAAATAGACACGTTGATTTTTGATCAACTTGACCCTGGAAAAACCCCCTACAACTCTTGGGAAAAACCAGTTTGAAAGCTTCTCTTTATTTCTGAATATGCTTTTACTGTGAAACATAATTTACAGCAAAAATTCCGGCAACTTAATAAATGTACTTATCTCGATTTCTGTGCTTATACCCTACCTTGAAAAACGTACCAAACAGTAAACAATCAAAACAGAAATTTTTACAGCATTAAATGCTGAATGTCTTTCTTGATATTTGTGCCCAACTGTACGACTGTACAAACTGTACGAAATGCACAACAAACCCTCCTCGATTTTTGTGCCTCCTTCTGCCTTAAAAACAGTGTTGAAGCTGCTGTACAGATTTCGTCGAAATCTGTGCCACCAAACAAAAATCTCTCTCCTCGATTTTCGTGCCCAGAATCTGCCCAGAAAACTGTGGAAGCTGCTGTATGGATTCCTTGAAAACTATGCCTCCTTCCTCGAAAAATGTGCCACACTCTTGCTGTACGAATTTCTACCTTGGGAACCGTGCCTCTTTGCTGCTGTACAGATTTGCTGAAGTCTCTAGCTGCTGCTTTCCTTCTCTTCACTACTCAGAAATTTCTCCTTTGCTCTCTCTCCTCCTCTCTCAATCTGCTCATGAAAGAATGAAAGACTTTTTCTCTCATTTTTCTTCTTTAATCTAACCCTAAGTGGCTTTTGGGGAATCCCTAAATCTAATGGCTGAGATAGCTTTAGATCTAGGGCTGAGATTAAGTGCTCATTTAAATCCTATTTTCTATTTTTTACTTCACCCCACTTCAATAAAGACGCTCTTAGTCATTTATTTCCAAAGTCACTTTTCACTTTCTAATTTCACATTGACTTTATTAAAGTCACTTTAAAATTAGACTTAGTAACTTTATCACTTAAAGTCACTTTTAAATTAGATTTGACTTTATAACTTTATAAAGTCACTTTAGGAGAAAAATTAAATTCTTTTGGACACTTTTCCCTAGGCCAAAGATCAAAGCCTTAGGGAACCACCTATCCTCTGGTAACCAAATTTCAACACTATATACTGTTTGCTTGAGTTTCCAACTGGTAAAATTCTGCTCATTAAATCTGTTTTGCAACTGTTGATTGTCGTGGCATGCATGATGTGCTCTATTCAGAGTGCATCGACCACTCGATTTTCTTTTACCTTAATGTATTTAATTTCGAAATCATATTCAGCCAACAATTCCAACCACCTTATTGTTGGGCATTTAAATTTGGTTGTTCAAATAATTGTCGTAGTCCATAATGATCAGTTTGCAATTCGAATTTCCGGCCCATGAGATAATGTCTCCACATTTTAAGTGCGTGAATAATAACTGCAAACTCCAAATTGTGGGTAGCATAATTTTTCTCATGCTCCTTTAATTTTCTGGGCTTATAGCAGATTACTTGCCCATTCTGCTTGAGCACTCCACCCAGTGCTTCTTTACATGCATCCATGCACACCTAAAAATCCGCATTTGGATCGACAATTTTTAAGTTTGGAACTATGATCAATAAAGTTTTTAAATTCTTAAATACAACTTCACACTCAGGTGACCATTTGAATTTTACACCTTTTTTCTGCAGTGAAGTAATCATATGTGCTATCCTGGAAAACTCTTCGATGAAGCTCTGGTAATACCCAATGAGGACCATAAAAGAACTGACTTCTGTAATATTCCTCTGTGCTTGCCATTATGTGATAGCTTTAATTTTCTTCAGGTCTATAGCTATTCCGTCTTCTGAAATAATGTGACCCAAGTAATGGATTTGCTTCTGGTAAAAATTAAAATAAACATTTACTTAGCTTAGCACACAGCTGCTGCTCCCTGAGTACTCGGAAGACCAGTCTTAGTTGTTGCTGATGTTCCTCTTCAGATTTGGAATATATCAGAACATCATCAACGAAAACAATGACAAATCTGTCCAGATACTCTCTGAAGATTCCATTCATGAAACACAAAAACTCCCAGTGCATTGGATAATCCAAAAGGTACCACTACGAACAGTTGCGAGTTCGGAATGCTGTTTTGCCAATATCCTCTTCTTTAATCTGCAGATGGTGATTTCTCAATCTCAAGTCAATTTTAGAAAATATTTTTGCCCCATGGAGCCGATCAAACAAATTGTCAATTCTCGGCAATTGGTATTTATTTTTAATAATAACTTTATTTAATTGCCAAAAATCAATCCATAGTCGCAGTGTACCATCTTTCGTTTTAACAATATGAATCAAAGCACCCTATGGTGATTCCCTGGGGCGTATATAACTGTTCTTCAATAATTCCTCCAACTGCATTTGCAATTGTTTAAGTTCAGGTGTACTCATTCTATATGGTGTCTTAGATACTAGAACCACACTTGGCACCAGATCAATAGAAAAAATCAATATCCCTTCGTGGCGGTAATCTAAGTATCTCTGCAAATATATCAACAAATTCTTGTAGCACTGTGTATCTTTGTAAATTAGATTGCTGGTCCATATTTGTTTCCTGCATATGAGCTTTAAGGATCTGGCATCCTTTCCTGAAGCTCTTCTTTAACTGCATAGCCAATATTTCTCTGATAGATATCTGCCTAGGAATTCCTTGGACCCGTCTTTGCCGTCCCTAATCATCAATACAAATAAAAATGTTGTGGTAACAATCAAGCATTGCATAGTGTTTCTCTAAGCAATCCATGCCAATTAAACAATCATATAATCCCAGTGAAATTACGTTCAACTCAATATTTGTACTCAGCCCATTCAAGTCAATTGGACATTCTTTGACTAATTTAGTAATTTTCCTCTTTACTCTTGTAGCTAACTGTACTAACCACACTTTGGAATGTTAGTTTTCTTTAAATCAAACTTTTCAATCAATTTCCAGTCAATATAACTATGACTAGCTCCTGAGTCCCTCAGAATAGTTATGAGCTAATTATTAAGCTTACCTCCAACCTCAATCATATGAGGCTATTGCTCCGCTTTCTTGTTATCTATGTTGCATAAATTATGGGCACACCCCTACCCACATCTTCCACAATAGTTGCGGATTGTATATTGTGCACAATCCTCATCTTTTCTACCTTATGAGGATAATCTTTGTATCTGTGATCCCTTTTACAGACCCAACATTTAATAGGTGGAAGTTAAAGCTTCTTGCTTGAAGAATCACCCCCTTCTGGCTCCCTAAAAGCTGGTATTGTCTGCTGCCCTACCTGAGAATTTTTCTTAAATGGTGAGGGTTTAAAACCCATTTTCCTCTGCTCCGTAAAATTCTTCTTCTTGTTTACCCAAGCTTGATGCAAAACTTGTTTATTTTTATTTTGCTCATACAGTGGCTCTGTCTTTCTCATGGCAGCCTCTAGGGTTTTAGGTTCATATTTCAGCTTATCTGCATAAAAGGAGGGTAGTCCACTAATATACCTTTGTATTTTAACCTTTTCATCCTTAATAAAGTGGACACAGCTCAAGATTTTAGTAAATTTCTGACCATATTCCTTCATGGTCTTGTTCCCCATCGGAAGCTCAAAGAATTCCTGTAATTTTCGCTAATATTAGTGCTCTGATAGTTATTTTCTTTGGAACGATTCTTTGAATTTCCTCCAAGTGATCCACCTTTCATCCAAGTGCTTCACTACCTTGCGCTGCTCACACCATAGGTTGGCCTTACCCTTCAAATGGCATATGTCAATTCTGGCTTCCAAGTTTGAGGATTAATTACATAGCTGAAGGTATTTTCTCATTTATAGCAACCAGGCCTCAACTTCTCCTGTCGTGTGCTCCCCATTAAATGTGGGAGGTGTGATTTTCCTTAGTTCCCCTTGCAAATTTTCCCTGTCAGCTCTTCTTCTTGTCGTTTTAACTGGTGACACACTAGGTTTGTTGCCAGATTCCGAAGTAGAGTAGGCCTTTTTGCTTGTCCTCCTTGCTGAGTGGTAGTGTTGTTGAGCAACATCTCTGGAGTGCCTTGAGCTTTCGACACCTCTCTCCTTAATTCCAACACTTTATTCATATCCCTGCCTGAACTTAGCTTGATATTCCAATTTTCTCTGAATTTTGTTTAAACTTTGCAATATTTGGTTGTTAATCTGTTTCCTTCTCTTTCATCAACTTCTCATTGTCAGCTCTATAGTTGAGCACTTGCAATTTGATACTTTTCATGGTTTCTTCCAAATCCCTACCCTTCGCTTGGTTCACTCCTTGACCATTAGATTTAATTTCGACATTGCTCATGCTTATGTTTGCAACTCTCATTGATTCCTCTTCACTGTAAGGCCCTTACTCTCTTCTGGACTCCTATCTGCCATTAGGCATTTTTTTTTCTGAAAATTTACTTGTCGCTTTCTTCTGAAATTTTCCTAAAATAACGAATTCCAAAATCTGGGTTCACTAGGTTATTTTAGCCTATTATGCCATTTTGACATGTGAAGACTCCTATAGCTTTTCTTTCAAATTTTCTAGAAATGGCCCAGCCAAATTGTAATGTGTTCCTAAATAGGAAAAACCGTGCTACTGCAGAAAATAATAAATTTGCACCATGGAAATTCAAAACAATGCAGTAAATACTAAATACTTAGAAGAATTTGAAACACAGAAACAACTGAGCCAATTTATTATAGGAATGGGCGAGTGTACAAATATATAGAAGAAATGCACTTGGGCTTGCCTTTTTGGCAAGTGGAGGAAAACACAGGTAAGATAATAAAACCCAGAAAACTGCCCAACTGATACTCTGCGCTGTCCCAACGAATCTGCACTAGCTGCTGTAATGGAATGGCTGAAAACCCCACCTCTGGTGCTCAGAAAATTATGCAAAATTACTCCTCGACTCCTCAAGTCAACTCGACCAAAGCCTAGAAATGGTTTGGCTTGATGACGACCCTCCAAAATTGACCTCCAAAAGGTCCGACGCTCCCCAGTGATTGCTGAATCTCGTGTCTGCAAAAACACCAACAAAATACTTTACAACTCTCCAATAATGCAGCAAACAACTCCTCCAGCACTTCCCTTATTTCTCTCAGAAAACAATGACCAAAATGACTAATGCACTATCTCACACGTGGTGCCGAGCTACCCTCCTCTGTGCTGGCCCTTGTGACTGTAAATACCTCTTGAATAATGCTATCACTCCCAACCTCCAAACTCACCCAATAGCTTAGCAAGCTCCTGAGCCTCCTCCTTGAAAACACTCTCGGCAATAGACTTCCAGAAGCAAGCAACAATAGCCACACAAGAAACACTACTGTGTCCTCCAAAAATACGCACTGCTGGGGCAAACTGAGTGCAAATACTGAAGATAACTCGATGAAACTCCCTCGGATGGGAATGGATGAACCAATCTAGTGTGGCACTCGAAGTCCACCGAAGAATGGGTGAGTTCTCCGCTTGGAAAACTTGTGCTTAGCAACAAGTGACCTGGCTAAGCAACTTGAGCAACAGAGATAAAATCGATAAGCTGTAATATCCCCAAATGGGAAAATGACAATAATACAAGCAATAATAGACTAAAATTACAGCAATAAGGAAAACACCATTAAAACATAGAATTTTGGAGCCAAAATCATTGTTGAGCCATTTTATTAATACGCTGGGAAAGAGTACAAATGAGGTGCAGAAAAGATTGCACCTCGGCTTGCTCAAGGCAGGTTGCAGGACAACTCAAACCCAAGCAAAAGCTCTTGCTGAAAGTGAATTTGCGTGGCTTAGTCTCTGCGCTGCCTAGCCCAGAGATGCTGCAGCTGGCTGACTTCGAGCTGCTGGTTGGGATGCTTCCTTTGCTCAGAAAATTCCAGGCTTTTAACCCCGGACTCTACTCACCAAACCCACAAAAACCTGCGAAGGAATTGGCCAGATGTTGATCCCGGAATTTTGGCCCAATTTCCTCTAGCTCCTCTAGCTGCTGGCTGCGTTAGGATCTCTGTTTGAAGCCTCAAACTTGCCCAAAAGATTCTGTTGAATTTAACTTGGCTTCTCCTCAATAAACCTATAAAAACCCAGAGAGGGTTCGCCCAAAGCTTGACTTCGCAATTTGGCCCTCTTGGGCTTGGCTCTCTGCGTTGCTGGGTAAATCGAACCTCTGGATGAATCTGCTGGAAAATGCCTCCGTAGAGCTACCAAAATCTCTGGTAGGAGGTGGCTAGCCTCCCCTTCAAATCTCTTGCTGAAACTCCGCTGCTCTCCACACTCCGGACACCCACACCGAACTGAACTGCGCAATCACTACGCAATCTACTCTACCTCTACGCAATCTTGAAGGGGCTACACTCTTCCTATTGTTGCTGCTGTGTAATTCCCTCATCAAAATGCAAAACTCCTCTCCTGAGCGGGCACTCGAAGTCCCCGAGGTAGAGGTTGAGATCTTCGCTTGAAGATCTTGTGTGCTAAACAGCATTGCAGACTTGGCTCTCCGACTTGAGTGTGCTTCGGTCAAAATGACCAAGAGAAATAAGATGAATGAATGAATGAATGAATGCCAAATGAGCCTTCCCTTCTTCCTTTTATCCATTGAGGCCCAACGTATGCCTTGGGTCCCACCTTGGCCTGCGATGCCTCTCCTTGGCCAATCACGTGCTGCCTTCCTCTAGTCAATCCCACGCTATCCTTTTCGTGCCTCTTCTAGTGCCTTTAATGGCTTAATTATTAGTTGTGGGTCCCCTACCCACTTTATTTCCGCCCAACATTAGGAAATCCCAAAATAAATCAAAATTAATATTCCAATTAGCTGACTTCTAATTTGGAATATTACATAAGCCAAGAATGCCAAATGAAGTGAGGTTCCTTCCTTTTATAACCTTTGTGGAGCCTTTTTCCTGCCTTTTTCCTCCATAGTGGGTCCCTCACCAAGCCTATGTTGTTGCCACTCATGCTTTTCGAACCAGTTACTTAGGGAGTGCGTATTTCATGTGTGGGTTGTCCCCATACATCACCAACAAAATAACATAACATAAAGTTAACTAACTTCAAATCTTAAGTCTTCTAATGAAAATCAAATGGGTCCCGACATCACCAAAATTGGCCCCCAAAAGATAAAAATAAATCCTTTATCAAAATAATTTAGGAAGGGACATTACACAAATCCACATGGCTCCTCAAGTAAATGTATCAATCTCGTCTGGTCAAATGAACATGACCCAACCAAAGTCCTTTATGGATCCTCAGGAGAGGATTTTGCCTTGGACCATTCTGCCCTGGACAAATTAACATGGCCCAACCATTGTCCTTATGGATTCTGAGGTGAATTACATCAATCTTCTATAGTCAACTTAACATGACCCAACCAAAGTCCTTGGCTTCTCAAGAGAAGATCTGTTGAATCCTTCCATTAATCTGGGCCATTCACCCTTGGGCAAATCAACATGACCCAACCAAAGTCCTTCATGGCTTCTCAGGTGAATATACTCATCTCCCTTGGTCAAATGAACATAACTCAGCCAAATCAACATGGCTTCTCCGGAGATGGTCTGCTTGATCCTGTAAAGACATCAACACTCCCTCTCAATGAGGGAGACATTCTACATTATGCCACGCTTGTCTCCGAAGTATACAAATTTTGATCTAGATAGAGGCTTGGTGAGAATGTCTGCAATCTGCTCATTTGTGGATATGTATTGGAGCTTCGCCGCTCCCTTATGCACCATGTCTCAGATGAATTGACTTGATCAAAGTATACTGCATAAAGCTTTTGAAGCCACACTGCTTCACAACTTGCGACACTAGCTGCGATATACTCTGCCTTTGTTGTACTGAGTGAAACAAAAGTTCACTTGTTGCTAAACCAAGAAATCATAGTTGATCCCAAGCTGAAACAACACCCCTAGGACCTCTTTTTATCCTCTGCACTCCCGGTCCAATTCGATTCAATTTATCCCTGCAACCTCACTTCACCACTTGAGACATATCTCAAATCATATCCAATTGTACCACACAGGTAACTTAACACATGCTTCGCTGCATGCCTTGGCTCAACCATAAATTGGATAGCTTCCTTCACTGGGTCCATCACCAAAATTGCTTTCTAGTCACCTTGATTGGGTGCTCCCTCTGACATTGAAGTAAATCCTCGTGTGGCAATCTTGGCTGCCCCATCTACCACTACAGCTCCTTCTGTCACTGAAGCGTATCTTATTGTTTGGCATGGTCCCCTCATAGAAGACATACTTCTCCTAGGGACCTCCCATCCTTGAGCATGTAGTCTGATAATCTCAACCCATGGCATCCTCTTGGAAGGCTACTCCTTCCATTTTGCTTCACTCTCCGCTTCCTCAGAACTGGAATCTCTTCCGGTCATCTGGCATGGTCTTGGATGTCCTAGCAATCTGTGCAATTATCCCTCTCGAACATCAATCAATTCTGCAGAGTCTATGCTTGATGTAATATTCCTAACGAAAATATAGAATGCTAAACAAAGAAAACATAGCAAAAACATATACAAAAACTTACAACACATTTAACAACTAGCAATCTCCATGAACTGCGTTGATTAGAGCCATTTTATTAATAAAGGAAAGGGTACAATGTGGTGCTGGAAAGAGTGCACCTGGGCTTGCACAAGGCAAGCTAGCAAATCCCAAATGGAAAATATGAAATCCCTCTTTGATCTGCTGCTTCTCTCACCTGGCACTGCGCCGAACTGCCTAGAAAATATGCTGCTGGCTGCAAAGAACTTCTACTAGGGCCTCCTCATATGCTCAGAAAATTTCGGGAAATTAACCTCGAGCTCTCCACAAATAACCCATAAAGTCCCACGAAGGAATTGGCCAAATGTTGACCTTGAAATTTCGGCCCAATTTTCCCCTAGTTCCTCTTGCTGTTGGCTGAGTTGGGATCCCTTTTTGGCCCCTCATGTCTGCCCAGAAAATTCTTCCAAATTAATCTTGGCCTCCTTAATAAACCCAGAAAAACCCAGAAAGGGTTTGTCCTAGTTTTGAGTCTCCAAACTGACCCCGAATGCTTGGATCTCATCCACAAGTATAAAATGAAACCTGTAGCAAATGCTGCGTTTGCTGCTCCACCAAATTGCTGGAAAAGCCCTCACAACACTTCCCCAGACTCCACCTCAAGTTTCAGCCCCTAATCCCCTTCACTCTGCAACTTCCAACCATGCCTCCTTCAAGAACTGTGCAGTCCTTGCACTGCTGCTGCTGAACCTCTCCAAAAACTCGTGCTCCCTGCTGTTGGTACAAATTGGTATAGGTAGGATTCCCTCCTTGGGCTCGCACTCGAAGTCCACTAAAGCAAGGGTTGAGATTTCTGCTCGGAAACACTCATGTGCTAAACATCACTTGCAGACTTGGCTTCAGCTCAAGCATGCTATGTCAAAGACAATTTTCTCAAATGATTATGAATGACCCAAATGAGTGCCTCTTGCTCTTTTTGTCAAGGAGTCCAAAATTCCCATGTGGGCCCAACTCAACTTTCCCTTGCCAACTTCGCTCCAATGAGAGCGTATTCCAAATGTGAGCCATAACTCCATGGGGTGCCCCCCACACTCCACTAGAGCCACAATATTTCCCTCCCTTCCTAATGTTTGGGTCCCACTTAATCCCAAAATTCATGTGGGACCCCTGAACCCACATCTCGTAAGTGGAAACATGAAATAAGACAAAATTGGGCAAGATTGATATTTTCCTTTGGGTGATATTTCCAAGTGGGAATATCACAGTCCTCACCGCCAAAACGTTGCTTGTCCGCAAGCAATTGCCGAACAAGCGTTCTCTCTAGTTGTTGCTCCCCATTGTCACTGCAAAAATGTGCCAGGGTCTCAGTTGCGCCATTAAATCATCCTTGACCTCTGCATTGTCATGACATGAAAGAATCCCTCAATACCATGATTCCAAGCCATCCTGTCCCACTTGAAGCTCCCCTCTCTAAGCTCACTATCCTGCCTGGTATAAGTACTAGAAGTGCCCCGTATACCATCATAGAGTAGGGGATCGTGATAATGTGGCACTATACCTAACTCCTTGTGAAGGTGTCCTACTACATAGGCCATCCCATGCACTCCAGGAGTATACTCTCGAAGATACCACCCAATCCCTGCAAAGATAGCGTCTCTGTTAATTTTGGGCAACTAGGTCCAAACTCCATGTTGTATTGCTCAGATGATGATGCCAATTTTTTATTGGATTCCTCTTTCGGAGAGGTGCAAGATTGATTTAAAGATCGTCTTGACTGGATGAGCGGGACATTTATCTTGAATTTATTCCACTAGTGTGCAAGGTCGGCCAAATTTGTAATGTAGGCTTGAGAGCCCAACAGATGTGTCACACACCCTCACAGATGGATATAAATTGGAGAGACTTGGAGGTCATTTCATCATCACCTTATCACACACTTCTCTCTTGTGTTTGATTGGTTCGATCACTTGTGGAGACATCTTTCTCACACGTGTGGAGCAGTAGCTAGGGCTTTTTGGTGCAGATCTGTCTAGGGTTTCAGCACAGGTTTGACCAGTGTTGACTTTGGTCAACGCTTGGTCCTTTGACCTTCAAACTTCACCAAAAGTCTGATTTCTGAAGGCTGCATTGATTGACACGCATATCGAGGTTGAATGTTGACTTTGACCTTGCTGCGTTGACTTTTTGTTGCTGCTATTTTTCGTTGACTAGACAATGTTGACTTTCGTTGACTTTGGGTTGACTTTATGGAGCTGTCTTGAGGGTTGTGTGACACATTTGGTTGGCTGACCTAAAGAAGACTTTGCTGGTTGAAAGTAATATTCTGGATAGAAATAAACAACAATTTAAAGCACATAAACAAGAAACTACATCAACTAGAGAGACATCACATGAACAAAACATAATATGGAGAACGCTGAACCATTTTATTAAATACTGAAAGATAAAATGAGTACAAAGGTGATCAGAATGATGGCACCTTGGCTTGCACTAGGCAAGCGTAGAAATACTCTTAGAATATATCATGGAATGGCTGCTCCGTCAATGACTGCGTAATCTCCAAGCTGCTGTCGTGCTGCTACTACTGCTGGAATAAATTGAATCTTTGGGGCTGCTCCTCACCTTGGAAAATTATGAAAACTTGGGAATGGCCTCTCCACCCAATACCCATAAAAGCCTAGAGAGCTTTTCGAAAATGGTTGACCTCCGTAAATGACCTCCCTTGAGGTACCACGTTGTCCCAATGATAAACGTTGGCCCTGAATAATCTGCTGCAAAAGATGGCCTCCAACTCTACCAAAATGATGGAATAGGGAAGGGCTGACGCCTTTCCAACTCTCCCTGAATCCCCTGATAAACCCTCAATTCGAAATCTCCTCCTCCAAAGATTGCGTCCTCCCTCTCACTGATTGCACTGTCTCTGAAAGTGAACAATCTCGGCTGTGGCTGCTCCAACTCTCTCCGACAAAACAATGATAGAACTCCTCACCCGAGTAGGCACTCGAAGTCCCCCGGGGTTGAGGTTGGGATCTCCGCATAGACACCCGGTGAGCTGAACAGCACTTGCAGACTTTGCTCAACAGCAAAAGCATGCTCAATGTCAAAAGACAAATATCATAGATGTATAATCAGAATGATCAAAATGAGGAGCCTCTCTCCCTTTTTATGTTTGGAGAGCCTTTCTCTCACCTAGGTCCCACCTCTAACTGTGCTGTCTCCTTGAGCCACGCTGTCCCTCTAACTCTGCGCTGACTTGGGCCGATGCTGCCGACACTGACATCTCCTCCACGCTGCCACTTCGTCCTCTAGGCCCCACACTGCCAAATAATCATGTCTCTAAGTGACTTTAGGAAATGCTTTTATCCTAAGTATGAGTTAAGTGTCCCTCTTCACCCACTTTATTTCTAACTTAACTTTATTAAAGTGAAATAGTCAAAAATTAAAACGTTGCTTGTCCTGAAGCAACTGCAATGATGGATGCTGTAGAATTTTCTCACTCTCCCAAGTGGCATCGTCATCTAGTAGATTCCTCCATCTCACCAGATATTCCCTGATTGTCTTGCTCTGTAGCTGCCTCTCCCTAGTGTCAATAATGGCCTCCGGCTGCAGCACCAAATGCCCCTCATCATCTGTGGGTGGGAGCTCCTCAGTTGCAGTCACCTGCTGTCCTAGTGCCTTCTTCAGGCATGACACATGGAAAATATTATGAATCCTGCTACCAGTGGGCAGCTCCAACTCATATGCAACCTCCCCAATCCTGCGTGTCACCCTGTATGGTCGATAAAAGCAGGGCTTGAGCTTCTCAACCCCCTTCTACTTCAGCGTGGATTGCCGATATGGTTGCAATCATAGGTAAACCAAGCCCCCTACCTCAAATTGCCTTTCAATTCGTCCCTTGTCGGCATACAACTTCTGCTCATTTTGTGCTGTAGCTATGTTATCCATAAGAGCTTGAAGTATATCCTGACTCTCTTGGATCCAATCCTTGGCCTTATGGGCCTTGCTAGCACCAAACATCATCTCAGCAAAAGATAAAGCATGATAACCATATAAAGCATAAAATGGAGACATACCGATAGACATATGGTAAGTGGTGTTATAACAAGATTTCCTGGTGTGTAAACTATCAGATCACAGTTTTTGTCACGTGTGACAGTTTCGCAAGTAGCCTTCTAGCCACTTGTTCACTATCTCTATCTGTCCCTTCGTCTGTGGGTGATATCTAGTGCTTGGGGTCAGCTCGGTGCCCACCAAACGGAAAAGTTCTTGCCAAAACCCGCCCATGAAGCGATTATCCTTGTCACTGACAATGGGCTTTGGGAGACCATGCAATCTGAAAACATCCCTGAAGAACAACTCCTCTACCTGTGCTGCAGTGTATCGTGCTGAAATAGCGAAGAAGTGTGTATACTTTGTCTGCTGATCAACGACTACGAATATGCAATCCTTGCCTTGTACAGTGGGCAACCCTGTGATGAAATCCATCGAAATACTATCCCATTTTCCCTGTGGTATGGGAAGAGGCTGCAGTAAACCTGTTGGATGGTTCATCCCCCCCTTATTGCGTTGGCAAACTTTGCACTCCCTGACATGTCGGAGTACGTCCTCCTTGAGGCCCTTCCATGAGAACCTCTCTTTGATGGCCCTATAGGTCTTGGTGAACCCCTAGTGGCCTGATAGTGGCGAATCATGTGAGGCGTACAATATCTTCTCCTTGAGCTTGGAGCCTCGGTCAAGAAGATCCTGTCCCTGAGGTAGATAACCTCATCCATCAGCCTGTACCTGTCATCTGTAACCTGTTCGTCCAACACCTCAAAGGAAAAACTGTCCTTGGAGTACTTTACCAACAGTCGAGCCCTCCAGTCCGTATCTAAACTCATCAAAGACAACGCTGCCGGTCTACGCGAAAGTGCATCGGCCACCACATTTCTTCCCCTTGACATACTCGATGTCGAAATCATATGCTTGTATCTTGCTGACCCACTTTTGTTGCCTCTCATGCAACTGCTTCTGCTCTAGAAAGAATCGGAGGCTGTTGTGGTCGGTCCTCACTCTGAACCTGTTCCCCACTAGGCACTGCCGAAATTTGGCCAATGCATGCATGATGGCCAACATTTCCTTGTCTTATATAGCATACAACCTCTCATGTGGCAATAGCTTCCGGCTCTCGAAAGCTATGGGGTGGCCTCCCTGCATCAAAACTGCGCCTATCCCCTCTCCTGATGCATCACACTCTAGGACAAAGGGCTGTGTGAAATTTGGCAATGCCAAAACTGGACAGCTGCTCATCACCTCCTTGAGCCTGTCGCAAGCCCTCTACGCTGTGTCAGTCCAATTGAATGCCCCCTTTTTGGTAAGGTCTGTGAGGGGTGCAGCAAGTTGGAAAAATCCCTTGACGAACTTCTAGTAGTAGGTGCAGATACCCACAAACCCCTGAAGCTCCATCATATTCTTCGGCTTTGGCCAATCCCTGATGGCCCTGATCTTCTCCTCGTGGACCCTCACTCCGTCCACACCAATGATGTGCCCCAAGTAGAGCATCTTTGTCAGCCCAAACTCACATTTGGAGAGCTTAGCATAAAATTGCTGCTCGTCCAATATGCGCAATACAACCTCAATATGCTGTAGGTGCTCCTCCCATGTCTTGCTGTAGATCAAGATGTCATCGAAAAACACTAACACAAACTTCATCAAGTGACTGCGAAAGATGTGATTCATGCATGACTGAAAAGTGACTAGAGCATTAGTCAGCCCGAAGGGTATCACCAAGAACTCAAAGTGATCGTAATGACATCTGAAGGCCGTCTTGGGAACATCTTGCTCCCTCACGCGAATCTGGTGGTACCCAGATCTCAAGTCAATCTTCGAGAAGAACTTCGATCCCCCCAACTCATCCATCAACTCATCTATCTGTGGAATGGGGTACCGGTTCTTCATGGTCTTCTTGTTGAGAGTTCGATAATCAATGCACATTCTCAGTGTGCCATCCTTCTTCTTCACCAATACTACTGAAGAAGTGAAGGGGCTAGTACTAGGACGGATGTGCCCAAGAGCTAAGAGCTCATGAATGGACCTCTCAATCTCATCCCTGTAGGCCTTAGGATGCCTATAGGGTGTAGTGATGACAACCTGGATGCCCTGCTCTAGCTCGATCGTGTGCTCAAATCCCCGATTTGGTGGTTGCCCTGGTGGTATATCTCCAAAAACTGTGGCATATCTGTATAAAATGGACGGTACATCTAGGTGTACGGCCTGCCCTGTAGACCCTGCCTCTGAAACACGCAGCTCCACTGCCCACTCTATGTCTCCCTTTCAGAAATCTGCCTCCATCCGGTGTGCTGAAACTGTCTGTGGTGGGTAGGTGTGCATACCCCGAATCTTCTCGTGCCTCCTGGTCTTCTTGTCTGTCCACTCCATCTCTAATGTCTCCCAATGTGTGGTGACCTTCCCCAACGTGATCAACCACTGCACCCCTAGTATCACGTTGGTGTCCGGAATTTCCACCACAAAGAAGTGGTCTGTCAGGGTGTAAGTCCCCATAGTCACTGCCAAGGCTAGCACATACCTGGCGCACTGCATGGTCTGGTCACCTGGAACCAGTACCGAAAACCCATCAAAGCTCTCTGTTGGTATGCTCCTCTGCTCTACGCATTGGGCATCAATAAAATTGTGGGTGGCCCCATTGTCCACTAATACTAAAACATGCTGTCCCCGCACAGTACCTCGGACTCACAGTGTCAAGTATTTGGGAACCCCTCGCAAAGAAGCAAGGGCTCCCTCCGTAGGTGCAAATCTGCGCCTCCTGCTCCTAGTGGTGGAGGAGGCGGATGACCTCCTCTCTACGCTGTACTGCTGCCTCCTGCCTCTATCTCCTCCTCTTCCTAGCTACTGTTGGAGAAAATCTCGATGTAATGTGCCTTCCCCGCGGCACAACGGTGTCCTGGTGCCCATGGCTCCTGGTATGTGAAACATAACCTCTTTCGCCTCAGATCTCTCTTGGTCTTGTCATCCAAAGGCTCTTTGCTCTGGTTCCCCTTTGGAGTCGGAACCCTCATGTCCTTCCCCTTCGGCTGAAATGCTGGTCTCTGGGGGAAAGGAGCTCTAGAACGGGGTAGTGCATCCTGCAAGTCCCGAGTCCTCCCAACTGCGTCATGGAGTGTAAATGGCCTCATCGATCTAACTAACCCTTGAAGAGGCTCTACCAATCCATCGATGAACATGTAGATCATCCTGGCTGCGGATAAGTCAGGCACCATCACAGAGAGTCTCAAGAACTCTGAAATGTATGTGTCTGAACTCCCAGTCTACTTGAGCTTAGTCATCTCAACAAAGTGCTCTTCTGGATCCCTCTGATCAAATCGCTCTATCAGCCTCCGTGTAAACTCGACATATGCTGTCACCCCTAAGTGCCCCAGTGTAGCCATCTCGTGAAACCACTAGTCATGGGCCTCGCCCTCCAGGTGCAGCGTTGCCACCTTGATGGCCTCTGTCTCTGCCATCTGGTTAAGGTAGAAATATATATCCAACTTCTCCACCCATGCCTTTGCCGAACACTTGGATGACCCATCAAATGTCGGTAGATAAAACCTGCCTATCGTGCGCTGTACATCCTCGTCCTGTGAATGCCTGTTTCCCCTGTGATGGTTGTGGGGTCTGTTGTCCCTCTTGAGCTGTACGAAATCATGGAATGTGAGGGCATCTCTAAACTCCTGTCCGTAGGATTGATACTCGGCAAAGTAATATCCCATGTGAGTCGGTTCCTGCTTCTACTGTGCTCATGCCCTAGTGTCTGCGGCAAGAAATGTGGGCATCGTGGAACGTGGCGGTGTATGTGATGTCATCCGCTGCACTGTGAGGTGCTCCTGCAAATGATTGGATGTGCCTGATCCCTCTCCGATATGGAAATCTCTTAGGGTTTCACGCTGTCTAGATTCTGTAGTGAACCTTTGCCCCATCTCTTCTATTCGCCTCGACAAATCTTGCACTGATTTGAGGAGAAGTTCATTGAACTCCTTCCCGACATCTCTCTCCTTCGCCATTGGTTCCTCCTCTTTTGCGTTCACTACTGAAACGCAGTGACCTTCTCCGAAAGTGATCTCTAACTTCCGCTCTTAGTCTTTATACTTCCTTCCTCGGTAATAGATGTATGGTTTTCCTGTTGATGTCATAGACAGTCTGCTCCACGGGTTGAGCCAAGTCTATGAACTCTGATACCCACTTTATTTCTAACTTAACTTTATTAAAGTGAAATAGTGAAAAATTAATATTTTCAATTAGCTATTGCTAATTGGGAATATTACATTGAAGCTTCTTGTTAACCGTCGGAACACCACCATTCTTCATCTTTGTTTGACAAAAGTTAAGTATATTAATATTTTCAATTAGCTATTGCTAATTGGGAATATTACATTGAAGCATCCTGTTAACCGCCGTAACACCACCATTCTTCATCTCTGTTTGACAAAAGTTAAGTATATTATTGGCTTGTCTTCCGTCGATCTATTGGTATGTTCTATCAACATTTTATTTTCATGTTTATGTGATTGCTATTTGGTTTCAGGCCCTAGAAGTTTGAAGTAAATTTGCATCAAGCATAGAACACTTTGAAAAATTTACATGGTATCAGAGCTAAGGTGAAGACAAAGCCCAAGCTTGTGTTGAGAGCAATCGCCGAAGAAGTAGCATTTGTCAAGGACCCATGGGTACCTCAAATTATAATGGCTTCAAAGCTGATGATAAGTTGATTGAAAAATCTGACTATCATGCTTGGAAGATGTTTTTGCACTTGGTCATGGAAGATCAAGATGTCATGGACTATGTGCAAGGAAAAATCCAAGAGCCTCCATCATCTGCACCTGCTGCCATAAAGACAAAGTATAGAAAAGGGTAAATCAAAGCTAAGTTGATTATTCGGGATTCCATCCATAAAAGTCTGGTTGCTTACATCTCTGAGCTGGGCACATTTAAAGAGATGTATGATAAGTTGGTCAACATGTTTAGGGCTAACAATGCAAATCAAGTTCTTTTCTTTAAGAACTAATTGAAGAATCTCAAGAAAGGCAAGGATGAATCTGTTCAATCCTATTTTATGAAGTTGACTGAAATTGGGAATAACCTTCTCGCTATTGGGGAAACAATAGCTGATGCTAGAGAATGCCCTAATAGAAGGGATTCTCCAAGGGATGATGACAACAACAATAGGGGGAATGGCAATCAAAGGAAGAACAGGTTCAAAGGAAAGAGGAGGGCTCCCTCTGGTCGTAATGAAAATGGGCAACCTTTCAAAAGGTCAATAAATTCCAGGTATGATGAATCTAATGATGTTGACAATAAAAGAAATGAATTCATTATTGTATCTGCCCTCTCTGCTGCATTCCACCCGACGCCTTGGATGTCTGGTTGATTGATAGTGGTGCTTCAAGGCACCTCACTGGTTTTAAAGAAGCTCTCTCTGATTTGATTGAGAAGGATACTAATCTGCAAATTATCCTTGGAGATAATGCCACCTATCTCGTGAAAGGGACAGGGACTATGAGTCGTGACCCTCAAGGTCAAGTCCTCCGTTTGCAAGATGTATTGTATGTACCTGATTTGAAGAAGAACCTTGTGTCTATTTCGACAATGGAAGACAAAGGTTTCATGGTGGCATTCGTTGATGGAAAGGTACGCATCTGGAAGAACAGCTTCAAGGAAGCTCTCACTATTGGTTTTAGAGTTGATACACTATACCAGGTTGGAGGAAGTCCATTGGGGGCTATGACATGTGATACAATTCGTCAAACCGAATTATCGCATCGGAGGTTTGGACACCTTCATTACAAAGCCCTTCCCTAAGCAAGGAAGGTGGTGAGAGGGATACCTGAATTCAAAAATGATCATGAAGGTGTATGTCAGGGTTGTGCCGAAGGAAAGCATACAAGGGGACCTTTCCCCTCAAGTGTCACCAAGACATCTGATGTCTTGCAATTGATACATTCTGACTTATCTGGTATGCTGCCCATGACATCCTTGGGAGGATGTTCTTATTACATGATGTTTATAGATGACTTCTCTCGCAAGACCTGGATATATTTCTTGAAGAAGAAGGATGAAACATTTAAATGGTTTCGTACCTTCAAGGCCTTGTGAAAAACCAAATAGGAAAGAAGATCAAGATTTTGAGGACCGATAATGGCACCGAATATGAGTCAAACTAGTTCAATGACTTTTGTAAAGAAGTTGGCATTAAGAGGGAGACCACAACCGTGTATGCTAAAAAGAAAAATGGCGTTGCTGAAAGAAAGAATAGGACCATTGTGGAAGCTACCCGTGCCACGGTACTATGTGACCAAGGTCTTCTGAAGTTTCTATGGGGAGAAGCTGCAAACACTGTTGCGTATGTACAAAATCAATGCTTGCATTCTGCTCTGGACTCCAAAACTCCTAAAGAAGTCTTGTCTGGTAAGAAACCTAATGTTTCTCATTTTCGAGTTTTTGGTTGCCTTGTTTACTTTCATGTGCCGAAAGAGAAGAGAAGCAAGCTGGATGCTTCAGGAAAGAAGGGAATGTTTGTGGGCTAAAGTGAAACTTCGAAGGCATATAGAATCTATGTGCCCTGTCAAAGAGAAGTGGAGATATGCCACGATGTCACCTTCGATGAAGATGCTTCCCTTAGGAAAGTGATGAATCTTCCTAGCTCCAAGGAAGACAATGATGAAAGAACAGAGAAGCAGGAAGAGCCGAAGGATGAGATGATGCCCGGTGTTGAAGGACCGATGGACCCTATTGATCCACCTCCTTAAAAGAAGAGAAGACCCTCATGGTTCAGGGATACTCTCGAGGATGCTGAGAGACATATGGCCCCAAGGGGGACATTCTGTGAAAGCAAGAAGCCGAATAGATACCAAGGGTATCTAGCAGCCATGAGTACAATCGTATAATTTGAGCCTGGATCATTTGAAGAAGCCATAAAGCATCAAGTTTGGAAGGATGCTATGCACGAAGAGTACGAGTCCATTATGAAGAATGATGTCTGGGATGTGGTCCTGAGATCGGAGGACGAAGCTGTTGTCACCTCGAAATTGGCTCTATAAGATCAAGCATGGATCTGATGGTAGTGCTGAAAAGTACAAGACAAGATTCGTTGCCCGAGGCTTCTCTCAAAAGGAAGGCATAGACTATGATGATATATTTGCACCTATGGCCCACTATACCACCATTCGATCTATTATTGCCCTTGCTAGACTATGATGATATATTTGCACCTGTGGCCCACTATACCACCATTTGATCTATTATTGCCCTTGCTGCCACACAAGGATGGAGTCTCCATCAGATGGATGTGAAGACCGCTTTTCTGCATGGTTCGATAAAGGAAGAGGTGTATGTGGAGCAATCTCTGGGGTTCGAAGTCTAGGATAGAGACTCTCATGTATGCAGGTTAAAGAAAGCCCTCTATGGGTTGAAGTAAGCCTCCAGGGCTTGGTATGAGACGATAGATAGCTACTTGATGAAGCTGAGCTTCACTTGAAGTAATGCTGATCGGAACCTTAACTTCAAGGTTGATAGAGAAAAGCCGCTCATTCTGGTTCTCTTTGTGGACGATCTCTTCCTGACAGGTGCTGACCGTTTGATTCACCAGTGTAAGAGGGAGCTCGCTTCTCGGTTTGAGATGAAAGACCTAGGACTGATGCATTACTTCCTAGGCTTGGAGGTCTGGTAGAGACCTGGCGAGATTTTCCTCTCTCAAGGAAAATATATTGTGAAGCTGTTGGAGAGATTTGGTATGGTGGATTGTAAGTCCGTGTTGACACCGATGGAACTCAACTACAAGAAGTTGTGTAGAAATGCTGCTGGGCCCGCATTGGGAAATCCTACCGAGTATCGTCAACTGGTAGGAGCACTGATGTTCTTAGTGAACTCTCGTCCAGACATATATTTTGCAATGAACACTTTGAGTCAACACATGGTTGATCCTTATCACAATCACTGGGTTGGTGCCAAGAATCTCTTGAGATATCTTCGGGGCACGATAAACCATGGGTTGAGATACACTGCCGGGAGTTTGATACTCCATGGATATATTGATGCCGATTGGGCTAGCAGTTTGGTGGATCGCAAGATCACATATGGATGCTGCTTCACACTTGGTTCTGCTTCGATATCTTGGTTTAGGAGGAAGCAAAAGTCGGTGGCTTTGAGCATCGTTGAGGTTGAATACATTTCAGCAAGTATGGCTTGTTGTGAAGCTATTTGGTTGCGAAAGCTCTTCATGAGCTGTTCAGGCATGTGCTAGATACCACCGTTATCCTTTGTGATAACCAAAGTGGGATTCTTTTGTCCGAGAATCCTGTGTTCCACGATTGATCCAAGCATATTGATATCAAGGACCATTTTATTCGGGATATGGTAAAGTGAGGTGCCATAAGGCTCGATCATATAGGAACTGATGAGTAGGTTGCGGATATTCTCACTAAGCCCTTGGGGAAGGTCAAGTTCCTAACCTTCTGTGAGAATCTTGGAATCTTGGAACGACCCTATTCTGAGGGTCCTGTTGGATGATGAGCTCTGGGAGCTCCAGGGGGCTTTGGGGATAGCTTCTTGGAGCTATAAGCAACCACAGGTGTAGGCTTGCCGAACCTTGTTGGTGTGCTTCCTCCCCACAGTGATGATATTGACTTGGTTCACCTCTCTTTGATCTGTGCCCCATTTGCATCCTACCCATGGAGTTTCAGACTCATGGGAAGTACCTCTCATCTTGGCCAATGAGGTGGGAAATGTGGATAGAGATCGAAAGCAAGACCGATGGATGCATCAGAGATTGTCGTACTCTCTATGTCTAGGATGGCATGTGTCCAACCACTTGATTTGGGATCAAGTCTAGTGAGGTTTCGGACCTCCAACTGACTTCGGGTTAGTATGAGACTCCTTTGAGTCTTATAGAGGTTTTGGACCTTTGAGTCGACTTTGGGTCAGGCAGGAGTGATGTCTTTGTGACTCACCGTTTGAAATAAAGAAGCCAGCAAAGCAAGTTACGGCGGGATGACGCACGATGTTTGGATGGCACTGGTGGATGGAGTTCTCCCTAGTTGAGAGAGAGTGTTAATTTTGGGCAACTAGGACCAAACTCCATGTTGTACTGCTCAGATGATGATGCCAATATTTTTTTTGGATTCCTCTTTCGGAGAGGTGCAAGATTGATCTAAAGATCATCTTGATCGTATGAGCAGAACATTTATTTTGAATTTATTCCACTTATGTGCAAGGTCATCCATATTAGTAATGTAGGCTTGAGAGCCCAACAGATGTGTCACACACCCTCACAGATGGATATAAATTGGAGAGACTTGGAGGTAATTTCATCATCAACTTATCACACACTTCTCTCTTATGTTTGATTGGTTTGATCACTTTTGGAGGCATCTTTCTCACACGTGTGGAGCAACAACTAGGGCTTATTGGTGTAGATTTGTCTAGGGTTCAACGTAGGTTTGACCAATGTTGACTTTGGTCAACGCTTGGTCCTTTGACCTCCAAACTTCACCAAAAGTCTGATTTCGGAAGACCGCATTGATTGGCACACATGCCGAGGCTAAACGTTGACTTTGACCTTGCTGTGTTGATGTTTTACTACTGCTGTTTTGCGTTGACTACATTGACTGGACAATGTTGACTTTCGTTGACTTTGGGTTGACTTTATGAAGCCGTCTTGAGGGTTGTGTGACACATTTGGTTGGCTGACCTAAAGAAGACTTTGTTGGTTGAAGCATCTTGTTGACCGCCGTAACGCCACTGTTCTTCATCTATGTTTGACAAAAGTTAAGTATATTATTTGCTTGTCTTCCGTCGATCTATTGGTATGTTCTATCAGCATTTTACTTTCATGTTTATGTGATTGCTATTTGGTATCGGGCCCTAGAAGTTTGAAGTAAATTTGCATGAAGCATAGAACACTTTCAAAAATTTACAGTCTCGCTCAAGTGAGCTTCTCCTAATATCATTCTGCTACCCCACTTGCCATACTAATGTAGTCCCCCATGCCATCAGTGAGTTGTTAAAGCCCAATGGAAGATCTGCATGATATACCCCTAAAGTAGCCAACTCATCCCTAAGGGTTATTGAGCTGTGAAGAGCAGTGATGATTAGGTCCCCTGCTAATCTCAGAGTGGTGCCACCATATTGACGCTGCGCAACTTTGATTATGACATACTTGTGAAAATTTCAATCTAGAAATCTACAGTTGCTGTGATAGATTTATTTCTCCTACTTATTACTGCAATATGTTATTTAGAGATCTATTAGTAAATTTCGAAATAAATACTACTGAAGCATTCACAATTATATATGTAGAGAAGTAAACAGTAAGGAACATAAGCATAAGAACCAATCACATGTACACACTTATTTTTGGACAATTGTCCTCGGAAAAACCCAATGTGGGAAAATCGGTGCAACAGATGAGGGTTTTATTATTTTTTTTCAGCAAATGAATGTTTACAAGGAATACACAAACAGATATAATCAGAAAACACCTAAGACAAAATTCTCGGCCTCTCCCGAAAATTCCCTGACACTCGGAAGAGCCTTTGACTTCCTCTGCGTCTGTGTACGTGTTTCTCAGTGCAGTCCCTGTGCTGGATTGCATCACTCTGTGTGGGTTCATTACACCGCAGCTCTGCGGTGCCTTCTGTGACCCTTTGCGTCCCTCTGTCCTTGAGCTCAGTCACTGCTGACTGCCTCTTCTCCTTTTGCTTCTGCAACTCTTCGCCTTGCAACTCTCCCTCTGAAATCGAATTCTATTCCTTCAAAATCAATCTCCTTCGGGTATTGAGTGTATGCTCGACTTACTTTCCAAATGACCCTCAAGCCTTCTTTTATAATCTTCTCGTTGATGAATCAACGACCTAGATTAGAAGTCTAATTAATGGCTAAGATTGAAACTTGACTTGATCTTCGTTCTCTAGAAGATTCACACTCTGTCTTATTAATACCCTTTAATTATTTAATTTCCCCAAGATTAGACTTAGGGTCTCCATTAAAATAATTAATTATTTTAATAAGACATGAACTGAGTGGAATTTCCACAGACGATTTCTGGGTTCTTTGGAATACTGATGTCCAAGTCTCCTCCCAAAGTTTGAGACTTAGAGCACTTTCTAATGCTACAAAAATCAACACTCCTTAGCGAGGAAGGTGTTCTAGCAATATGCTTGCTGCATGCTGCTCTTCTTTTGAAGCATCCTATGCACTGCTGATCTCTAGATGCTACCCCTCATTTGCTATGCTGTTGCCCATGACACTGCCACTGTCACTGCTGCATATGTATTGCAGCTCCCTCTGAATCTTGATCCTATCCATTCCTGCTACTTTAATGGATTCTTGATCATCCCCATCTTCTTTATGAAGTAGACAAACTTAGTCTTCCCCAGAGCCTTTGTGAGAATGTCTGCCACCTATTCTCCTGCTAGAGTGTACTGCAACTGTGCAACTCCCTGTTGGACACAGTCTCTAATGAAGTGAGGCCTGATGTCAATGTGCTTCGACCGATCATGAAATACAGGATTTTTAGAGAGCTTGATGCATCTCTGATTATCACATAAAACATTGATCGCTTCCATTTTCTCCTTCAGTAGGTTCACAAGCGGTTTCCGAAGCCATATGGCCTCACATGAAGCTGTGCTAGTTGCCATATATTCAACCTCTGCTGAGCTCAGTGCCACGGATTTCTGTTTCCTGCTGCACCAGGAAGTCATCCTTGATCCCAGACTGAAACAATACCCATTGGTACTATTCCAATTTACTGGATTCCTAGCCCAATCTGCATTGGTGAACCCACTCAACTTGATATCACTGCCACGGGTGTACTTCAATTCCAAGCTCGATTGTTCCTTGAAGGTACCTGAGAACATGCTTGGTTGCTGCCCGATGAGCCCTCTTAGGTTCCACCATGAATTGATTGAGGGTATTTACAGCATAACAGATGTCTCTGGCTTAGTGTTTACCAAATACATCAAAGATCCTATGAGTTACCTATACAGAGTAGGATCAACCGCATCATCTTCGGACATGTCGATTTTCTTCCAGTTGGCAATCATTGGAGTCGTCATGGGTCTACAATCCTACATCTGAAATCTCTTCAGAATCTCTATAGTATATCTTCCTTGACCAGAAAAGATCTCCCCCTTCTGCTACCAAATTTCCAACCCCAGAAAATAGTGCATCAGCCTTAGATCCTTTAGGTCGAATTCCATAGCCAAATTTCCCTTGCAGTCTTTGATGAGCCTTGATGATCTTGTCAGAAATAGGTCATCTACATATAAAACCAGTATTAGAGGCTCACTCCCTACCCTTAGTAGAGATTAGGGTCTGCGTCACTCTTGACGAATCCCATCTTTTGCAAGTAGCTGTCAATCCGACCATACCAAGCTCTAGCGGCTTGTTTTAGTCCATACAAGGCTTTCTTAAGCCTGCACACATGAGTCTTCTAATCATGCATCTCGAAGCCTTCTGGTTGTTCAATGTACACCTCCTCTTCTATCACCCCATTTAGGAACGCAGTGTTGACGTCCATCTGGTGAATCTCCCATCCCATTTGCGCAACAAGGGATATTACGGTTCTAATGGAGGTATTGTTGAGATTTTTGAGTGTTGGGGTAGCATCGAATGTGCTCTAGCTCCCAAACTTTGTGGAGGGACTAGAGTGCATGAGATCTCCAAGACCTAGAAGGGATTTGAGCCCATTTAAGAGAAAATTAATTAATTAATCTTTTTAATTAAGAACCCTAAGTCTAACTTAGGAAAATTAAAAGATTAAAGGTAATTAATTTGAACATGTGATGGAAATGACTTAAGTCACACGGATCAAGCTTTCTTTTAATCTTATCTGTCGATTCAAGATTAGATCATGGTCGTTGGTTTCCCAATGAGAAAAGTATAAAGGAAAGACTTGGGGTTAGTTGGAGGACACACACAGTGGCAGAGCACTGAGACTAAGTTGGAATTCTAAGGCGTGGTTTGCTAAGAATTGCCAGAAGTGGTTCAGCTGCAGCGAGGGGTAGTATTGGTGAGAGAGATGATATGATCCCAGGGCAAGAGTGCAGCAAGAGGCAGAAAAGCAGCAGACAAAGCAACGTAGAGGGAGCAGTAGCTGCGTAGCATAGATGGCTTCAAGTGCTACGCAGACACTACGCAGGCCCAGAAAGGGCAGCGCAGAGGCAGTCGGAGGCCAGCAGGCTTGACGCAGGCCTAGCCAGGGGTTGCGTAACCTAGTCTGGGGTGACGCAGGCCCTTATTAAGTAGCGCAGGGCTAACGCAGGCTAGCAAAGCTGATGCAGAGGGCTTAATAGCAGGGTTGGGGTTTCTGAAGACTGAAAAGGGTTGAGTTCTATAAATCCTGTTTGAGGGTGTGAATCAGTCAGTTTTTTTGTCTTCAGAACAGAGGTATTGCTTCAAATTGTTTATTTCTCTATCGGGTTAACCAGTTTGGTGCCCAGATTTGCTGTATTTAGAATCTACTTAATAATAAAAACCCTCCAACAACCCGAAGATTGGTTTTCCCGCATTGGGTTTTTCTTGGGACAGTTGTCCAGAAAATCCCGTGTGTCACTTTGTCATTGTGCATGTATTTAGTTTAGATATGTATATGTGTAGGCTGTTAATGTGTTTACTTCGATATTAATGCTGAAAATTCAGATTAATAACTTGTCTAAGTAGGAGAAGTAAATCAAGATTTAAGAGTAGGGTTTTTGCATAAGTAATATTCAGAATTTTTCACACGGTATCAGAGCTATTGCAGATCTAGCTCAATCATCAGCAAGAAGGCTGAAGAATCCTTGCTGTAGAAAGCAACCACAGCTGCAGAACGCCGGACCAGAGAGGGCAGCGTAGCAGCAGAAAGAAGCAGAGCCACGCAGAGGCCAGAGTGACGCAGTCACCATGCAGGCCCACATACTTACTACGCAGAGGCAGCGTAGAAGCTGTGCTGGGACTGTCTGCTCACACAGAGGCCAGATAGGGTGACACAGTCCTGAAGCTGTTAGCTGATTCAGAGTGCCGGAAGCCGTGCTGCAGACATTCAGTAGTTGCTGGTGGGGTTAAAATTTTGTCAGTTCAGAATTTAACCTAAGAAAATTTGACAAAGAGTGGTAAGAGAACAACTTCTTAGAAGATTTCCAGCCAAAGAAATCTGCAGGTCGATCAAGGGATCGAAGAGAGTTGATTCTTTTTTTATTTGGCGGACTTCCAATAGAGGAAGTGAGTTGTTAGAGGGGGCAGAGGGTGCCTTTCTCACCAAGGACTCTAGATCCGAGTCTCTATCACAGAGAGAGAGGATTTGTTTCGATAGATTTACTAAGCAGACGACACCTCATGGACTACGTGATCAGGATAGGTTGGAATGCTTGTCTAATTTTGCAATTTGAAAGGCCAGAATCTTGGTAGTCATGGAGGCATACAGTGTAAGGGAGCATGCAGAGAAATTCCTGGCGACGCCAACCAATGCGAAGCTTCTGGAGAAGCATGAAGAAGTAGCGGCACATGCCAAGTGCTTCATCATGGACGGGGTCAAAGATCATGTGGTCCCTCACATAGCCGAGAAGACAACGACTCATGATATGTGGGTGGCTCTAACCACACTATATGAAGGACGATCCCTCTAGAGGAAGATGGTTCTGGAGAACCGGCTGAGGTTATTCATGATTGCCAAGTGAGAGGAGATCAATCCTTTTCTGTCTAGACTTCAAGCGATCTGGGATCAACTGACTGACATGGGGGTGAAGGTGGAGCACGATGTTATACTGAGGAAGACCCTAAATTTTGTCATAGAGGACTAGGAAACTTTTGTCCAAAGTCTCTTGGGCAGAGCGAACCTTCCCAACTGGGACAATATGTGGGCTATCCTTCGACAAGAAGAAATCCATCGGATCACCAAGAGGCAGTTCAACATCAAGTCAAGTAAAGTAAAGAAGGAAGAAGAGGAAGATGCAACCTTAGCGTCAAAGAGGTAGCAAGGGAGAAAGAAGCGGGATTTGTTGAAGATCAAGTGTTTCTAGCACGGAAAACTAGGACATTTCCCTAGCAATTGTCCTAAGAAGAAGAAGGAAAAGGAAGCTTGTAGCTGCAAGGTTGCTGTGGCGGACGATGGCTTCGAAGATGACGTACGATGGCTTTGAAGATGACGTAGCCATGAGCGCTCATGAATCACAAAAGTGGGGCGACATGGATCTGTAGAGCAGTTACAGAGTGATGGCGGGATCCTTGAGTAGCCAAACTCTTGGATCACATCTGTGCTATGGTAGGCTTAAGACAGTAGCAGGACAAAGTGGATTTGTGGGTGCAGAGAATCACAGATGGAGTAGAGGCAGCATTGGATGCTGAGAGGGAGCGATGCAAAGCAGATGCAGCAGCAGCAGCGCAGGAGCTGATGTCACTTCAACAGGGCAGAGCAGGCTTGCTTACACAGAGTACAACCGCAACAGTGTAGAGGCTTCAGTAGGACAGCGCAATGCAGCAGTAGCGTAGGGGACTTCAGGGCAGAGGGGCTAATGTGACTTCAGCAATGCAGAGGAGGTCTGCTTACGCAGTGCAGAGCTGTAGCTGTGCAACAACCTCCAAATGACAGCATAAAGCATCAGCCTATGGAGCTTCAGTGATGAGGATGTAGCCCAACTGACCTGTCTGTCAAAGGTTGGGCAGGAGTTTTCAGATGTTTCTCTTAGCAACTGAGTTGTAGTGCAGCAGTTGGCAGCACGATGCAGCAGATTGAGAGGGAGTTGCAGTACATATGTGGCAGTGGCGGTGGTAGCATCACAGGTAGCAGTACGGGAGTGCAACATCAACATAGTGATGATGAAGGGCAGCAGGCCAAGCATTAGCGCAAAGACCCACGCCAGAGATTAGTGTAGAACTTCGGGGTGAAGTGTTGTGTTAGAGCACATTCCTCGCTAAGAGAGAGTGTTGAGATTTAGAGTGTTGGGGTAGTATTAGATTTTCTCTAGCTCCCAAACTTTGTGGAGGGACTAGAGTGCATGAGATCTCCAAGACACAGAATGGGATTTGAGAAATTCCATCTTGTTTAAGAGAAAATTAACTAATTAATATTTTTCATTAAGGACCCTAATTCGAACTTAGGAAAATTAAAAGATTAAAGGTAATAAATCTAAACATGTGATGGAAATGACTTGAATCACACGGATCAAGCTTTCTTTTAATCTTGGCCATTGATTCAAGATAGATCACGACCGTTGGTTTCATTACGAGAAAAGTATAAAGGAAAGGCTTGGGGCAGTTGAAAGACACACACAATGCCAAAGCACTGAGACTAAGTTGGAATTCTAGGGCGTGGTTTGCTAAGAATTTCCAGAAGTGTTTCAGCTGCAGCAAGGGGTAGTATTGGCGAGAGGGATGATCGGATCCCAGGCCAAGAGTGCAGCAAGAGGCAGAGAAGCAACAGACAGAGCAACCCAGAGGGAGCAACAACTACATAGCATCTATGCAGCGCAGAGGGCTTCAGGTGCTATGTAGAGACTACGTAGGCCCAGAAAGGGCAACACAGAGGCAGCAGGAGGCCAACAGGGCTGATGCAGGCCCAGCCAGGGTAGCGCAGGGCTAATGCAGGCCTAACTAGGGCAACGCAGGGGCAGCGTAACCCAGTCTAGGGTGACGAGGCCCTTCTTGAGCAGCACTGGGGCTGACGCAGAGGGCTTTAGAGCAACACTGGGGTTTCTCAAGACTGAAAAGGGCTGAGTTTTGTAAATCTCGTTTGAGAGTGTGAATCAATGAGTTTTCTGTCTCCTAAACAAAAGTGTTGCTGCAGATTGTTTATTTCTCTGTCGGGTTAACCTGTTTGGTGCCCAGATTTGCTGTACTTAGAATCGACTTAATAATAAAAACCCTCCAGTAGCCAGAAGACCGGTTTTCTTGCATTGCGTTTTTTTCAGGGACAGTTGTCCAGAAAATCCTGTGTCACTTTGTCAATGTGCATGTATTCAATTTAGATCTGTATGTGTGTACGCTGTTAATGTGTTTACTTCGATATTAATGCTGAAAATTCAGATTAATAACTTGTCTAAGTAGGAGAAGTAAATCAAGATTTAATAGTAGGGTTTCTGCATAAGTAATATTCAGAATTTTTCACAGCTATATCTGGCTACTAGGGCGAAGGTTTCGTCATAATCTATTCCTTCCTTTTGAGCATACCCCTTAGCCAGAAACCTTGTTTTAAATTTCTCATTGCTGCCATCTACAGCATACTTGACCTTGTAGATCCACCTTGAACCTACAACTGATCTATCCTGAGGTCTATGGACCACCTCCCAGACATCATTCGTCATGATGGAATTGTAATCTTCCACCATCGCATCTTCCCATACCTGTTGCTGAGCTACTTGCTGGAAACTAGAAGGTTCCCCATCCTGTGCAACCAAGGCTTGGTACCTCTCAGGCTGCTTGCGCTATCTCTTCACATCTCGGGGGGCTCCGATAAAGTCTTCTGCATCTCTCAGAATTTGTCGTAGTTCCCTACTCGTTCTCCCACTGGTAGTGGGCAGATTTACCTGCTCTCCCTCCTGCAAGTCCTCGGGAGAAGTGCCCCTTGGATCCCCATGCCGTGGAGAGGTAGCTGAATTATCTATTGCAGGTTGTTGAGGTTGAATTAGCGAATCCTCCTAAGACTGTGTAGCAGAAGGCAACTCACGAGATCTTCTGAAGGCCCTCTTCTCCATGAATTTCACATCCCTCCGCACTACAATTGTCCTGCTCTTTGGAATGTAGCTGCGGTATGCCTTTGCATTCTCGCTGTATCCTACCAGATACCTCTTTTCCGCAGTCATGTCCAACTTCTTCCTCTTCTCACTGGGCACATGACAGTATGCCGTACTGCCAAAGATCCTAATGTGACTCACCTCAGGCCTACTGCCAGTGAAGACACTTTCTGTCATGATCTTTCCCAATGCATTGTGAAGAATCCTGTTTTAAATATAGAAAACTGTATTACAAGCTTCAACCCACAAAAATTTGGGCATATCTTGATCATACAACATTGCCCTTGCAGCCTCGACAATAGTCCTATTTTTGCTTTTGCCACACCATTCTGCTCTGGATTATATGGAGTAGTCCACTCTCTTCAAATACCTTCCCTTGCACAGAACCCAATGAATTCCTTGCCCATGTATTCACTACCATTGTCTGAATGCAACACCTTGATCCGTTTTCCTATCAGATTTTCTACCAGAGCTTTAAACTCTTTAAATCGACTGAAGACTTCATCCTTGGTCTTTAGAAAGTAGATTCGGGTTTTCCTGGATTGGTCATCAATAAAGGTGACGAAATACTTAGCACTACTAAGAACTCTAGTGACATTGGTCTGCAGATATTCGAGCGTATCAAACCCAATACACTCTTAGCCCTATTGCTGCTTCTTTGATACGCTGCCTTGGCATATTTACCCAATACACACCCTCTGCAGACATCGTCTTGCTTGGTGCTCAGTTCTGGAACTCTCGTGACAGTTTTCTTGAGAATCTTTGACGCCCCATGATGCAAATGGCCCATTCTTCTGTGCCATAGTTCATTTAGGTCCGTTTCATCAGAGCTGCCTATTAATGCCATTGGGGATTCGAGCTGTAACTTGCTCTTTATTCCGATTTGTGCTTTCTTCTTCCAACTGGGGTGTTTGACGTAAACTCTGTTACCAATGAAGTAAATGTTGAAACCTCTGTTTTAAAGTTGAGACACTGAGAGCAAGTTCATTCCCAGCCAGAGCACATGCAGTGCATTAGTGGCCTAAAGCTTATTTCCAGCCTTGGTCTGAAATACTGCGGTACCTCTAACAATAGGGGTACATTTTGCTTTATTACCCATGGTAATTTTACAGTTCATCTGCTCCTCTCGGTAGTCGGAAAACATTCCCGCACTCCCATAGTATGAGCAGAAGCTCCACTGTCAATGTACCAGACCTCAAGAGAAGCAGTGCTTGACACACAAGCAAATTCTTCTTCCAGTCTGGATGCCAAAACAGAAACATTGTGAACCATCTGTTCTTTCATGCTTCTCTTCCTTTCTGGAGAACTGCGTGAACCCCTCTGAGCTGCCCCATCAATGTCAGATTTCTATTCACTTGCCTATTCTCCATTCCTGTTACTCATCTCTGGCTTTGATACCAGGTGAAAATTTCAATTTGTAAATCTACAGTTGCAGTGATAAATTTATTTCTCCTACTTATTACTTCGATAAGTTTTTTACAAAAATCTATCAGTAAATTTCGAAATAAATTCTACTGCAACGTTCACAATTAAATATGTAGAGAAGTAAAGAGTAAGGAACATAAGCATAAGAACCAATCACATGTACACACTTACTTTTGGAAAATTGTCCCCGGAAAGACCTAATGTGGGAAAACCGGTGCAGCAGATGAGGGTTTTATTATTATTCTTCAGCAAATGAATTTTTACAAGGAATACACTGGCAAATATAATTAGAAAAACCTGAGACAAAATTCTCAGCCCCTCCCAAAAATTTCCTGACACCTAGAAGAGCTTCTAACTTCCTCTGCGTCTGTCTACTTGTTTCTCTGCACAGTCCTTGCGCTGGACTGCATCACTCTGCGTGGGTTCACTGTGCTGCAGCTCTGTGCTGCCTTCTGTGACCCTTTGCGTTCCTCTGTCGTCGAGCTCAGTCACTGCTGAATCCCTTTCTCTTTCTGCTTCTACAACACTTTGCCCTGCAACTCTCCCAATGAAATCGAATTCTATTCCTTCAGAATCAATCTCCTCTGGGTACTGAGTGTATGCCCGACTTACTTTCCAAATGACCCTCAAGCCGTCTTTTATAATCTTCTTGTTGATGAATCAACGACCTAGATTAGAAGTCTCATCAATGGCTAAGATTGAAAGTTGACTTGATCTTCATTCTCTACAAGATTCACACTCTATCTTATTAATACCCTCTAATTATTTAATTTCCCTAAGTTTAGACTTAGGGTCTCTGTGTGGACTTTCCACAAATGATTTATGGGTTCTTTGGAATATTGATGTCCAAGTCTCCTCACAAAGTTTGAGACTTAGAACACTTTCCGATGCTACAAAAATCAACAATACTCCCCACCGTGTGCGGACTGTATCCTCCTTTCTTGAGGCCTTGTGGCGAAAGATTTGTGAGAGCTAAGCTCATCCTACTCGGGCATCTCCATGATGCCAATATCTACCCTTTCACTGCCAATCTCGACCTTGAGCAACAACATGATAAGTCTGCCTCACCATGCAATGGTGGTATCAATGATCCCCTATGGGTCAAACCCAAGGTTAACCATATCATCCTCTACCATGACCTCGTTGATGACATAGTGGAGTGATCCAACCGCCAACTGGATTCCTTGATCCTCCAACCATACTGGGAGTTCATAATTCCCACTCCTTGCGGAATGTCACTGTGTGGTGTTGCTACCTGCTAGAACCCATCTGGCCCCCATCTCTGACCCCTGAATGTAACCCATTAGTGGACCCCAAGTTTCAGGAGTTTGTCCCATGCAAGGAAACTTGCCCTCCTCCTGCCAGATCACGTAGTGAAATTCGCTATCCCAACTCCTCGCGATACACCTGGATACTGCTCGGAGTCTGGGTACCCTCCTATAGATGAAGTCTAACATCCACCATCCCTTAGGCTCCTGTGACACCTCCGACTGTCTCACCAGAAGTGCATCATGCAGTTCTGTAAATTTTTGAAAGTTTTCTATGCTTGATGCAAATTTACTTCAAACTTCTAGGGCCCGATACCAAATAGCAATCACATAAACATGAAAGTAAAACACTGATAGAACATACCAATAGATTGACAAAAGACAAGCCAATAATATGCTTAACTTTTGTCAAACAGAGATGAAGAATGGTGGCGTTACGACGGTCAACAGGATGCCTCAACCAAGAAAGTCTTTCTCAGGTCAGCCAACCCTCCAAGTGTCACACACACAACCCTCAAAGATAGCTCATCAAAAGTCAACATAATTCAACAAAAGAATCCCTCATCCAGATTTATGGCATCCAGATTTCCAACATCATCCATATTTCCGGCATCATCCATATTTATAACATCCACATTTCCGACATACATTTCCGACATCATGCATTTCCAGCATAATCCAGATTCACAACATCCATTTCCAGCATAATCCAGATTTACGACATCCATTTCCGGCATCATCGATATTGACGACATCCAGATTTATCACATCCATTTCTGACATCATCTAGATTTACGAAAACCAGATTTACGACATCATACATATTTACGACATCCATATTTACACGTGGGAGAGAGAGAAGCATCTTCTAGGCTGAACAAACCAATCAGATCATGAGGAATGTGTGTGATGATATGATGAGCGAATGACCTCCAAGTCTCTCCAATTTATATCCATCTCTGAGGGTGTGTGACACATCTGTTAGGCTCTCAAGCCTACATTACAATTCTAGCCGACCTTGCACATAAGTGGAATAAATTCAAAATAAATGTTTTGCTCATTCGATCAAGATGATCCTTAGATCAATATTGGACCTCTTGGAAAGAGGAATCCAATAAAAACATTGGCATCATCATCTGAGCAGAACAACATGGAGTTTGGATCTAGTTGCCCAAAATTAACACTCCCTCTCAATTAAGGAGAACTCCATCCACCAATGCCATCCAAACATCGTGTGTCATCCTGCCATAACTTGCTTTGTTGGCTTCTTTATGTCAAACGGTGAGTCACAAAGACATCACTCTCGAGTGACCCGAAGTTAGCTCAGAGGTCCGAAACCTCTATAGGACTCAAAGGTGTCTCATACTAACCTGAAGTTAGTTTAACTGACTTGAAGTCAGTTGGAGGTCCAAAACCTCACTTGGACTCAAAAGAGTGATATACTAACCCGAAGTCAGTTGGAGGTTCAAAACCTCACTTGGACTCAAAAGAGTCATATACTAACCCGAAGTTAGTTTAACTGGCCCGAAGTCAGTTGGAGGTTTGAATCCTCACTTGGACTCAAAAGAGTCATATACTAACCCGATGTCAGTTGGAGGTCCGAAACCTCACTAGACTTGATCCTAGATCAAGTGGTTGGACAAGTGCCATCCTAGACTTCGAGAGTACGACAATCTCTGATGCGTCCGTCGGTCTTGCTATTGGTCTTTATCCACATTTCCCACATCATTGGCCAAGATGAGAGGTACTTCCCATGAGTTTGAACTCCATGGGTAGGATGCATGCGGGGCATAGATCAAAGAGAGGTGAACCAACTCAATATCATTACGGTGGGGCAGAAGAACACCAACAAGGTTTGGCAAGCCTAGCCCTGTGGTTGCTTATAGCTCCAAGAAGCCATCCCCAAGCCCCTGGAGCTCCTAGAGCTCATCGTCCAACTCAAGCAAGATCCTCAAAATAGGGTCGTTCCAAGATTCCAAGATTCTCACAGAAGGTTAGGAACTTGACCTTCCCCAAGGGCTTAGTGAGAATATTTGTGACCTGCTCATCGGTTCCTATATTATCGAGCCTTACGGTGCCTCGCTGTACCATATCTCAGATAAAATGGTACCTGATATCAATATGCTTGGATCGATCGTGGAGCACGAGATTCTCTAACAAACGAATCCCACTCTAGTTATCACAAAGGATAACGGTGGTATCTAGCACATGCCCTAACAGTTCACTGAAGAGATTTCGTAACCAAGTAGCTTCACAACAGGCCATACTTGCTGCAATGTGTTCAGCCTCAGCGATGCTCAAAGCCACCGACTTCTACTTTCTGCTTATCTAAGATATCGAAGCAAAACGAAGTGTGAAGCAACATCCATATGTGCTCTTGCGATCCACCACACTGCCAACCCAATCGGCATCAGTATATCCATGGAGTCTCAAACTCCCGACAATGTATCTCAGCCCATGGTTTATCGTGCCCCGAAGATATCTCAAGAGATTCTTGGTATCAACCCAGTGAATTTTATGAGGATCAACCATGTGTTGACTCAAAGTGTTCACTGCAAAACATATGTTCGAACAGGAGTTCACTAAGAACATCGATGCTCTTACGAGTTGACGATACTCGGTAGGATTTCCCAATGCAGGCCCAACAACGTTTCCACACAATTTCTTCAAGTTGAGTTCCATCGGTGTTGACACGGACTTATAGTCCACCATACCAAATCTCTCCAGCAACTTCACAATATATTTTCCTTGAGAGAGGAAAATCTTGCCAGGTCTCTTCTAGACCTCCAAGCCTAAGAAGCAATGCATCAGTCCTAGGTCTTTCATCTTGAACTCGGAAGCGAGCTCCCTCTTACATTGATGAATGAGAGGGTCAACACCTGTCAGGAAGAGATCGTTCACATAGAGAACCAGAATGAGAGGCTTTTCTTTATCAACCTTGAAGTAAAGGTTCGTATCAACATTACTTTGAGTGAAGCTCAGCTTCATCAAGTAGCTATCTATCCTCTCGTACGAAGCCCTGGGGGCTTGCTTAAACCCATATAGGGCTTTCTTCAACCTGCATACATGAGAGTCTCTATCTTGGACTTCGAACCCCAGAGGTTTCTCCACATACACCTCTTCCTTTATCGAACCATGCAGAAAAGCGGTCTTCACATCCATCTGATGGAGACTCCATCCTTGCGTGGTAGCAAGGGAAATAATAGATCGGATGGTGGTATAGCGGGCCACAACTACAAATATATCATCATAGTCTATGCCTTCCTTTTGAGAGAAGCCTCGGGTAACGAATCTTGCCTTGTACTTTTTAGCACTACCATCAAATCCATGCTTGATCTTATAGAGCCATTTCGAGGTGTCAACAACTTTGTCCTCTCTCAGGACCACATCCCAGACATCATTCTTCATAATGGACTTGTACTCTTCGTGCATAGCATCCTTCCAAACTTGGTGCTTTACGACTTCTTTAAATGATCCAGGCTTAGATTGTATGATTGTACTAATGGCTGCTAGATACCCTTGGTATTTATTTGACTTCTTGCTTTCACGGAATGTCCCCCTAGGGCATCCTCGAGAGTATCCCTGAGCCATGAGGGTCTTCTCTTCATTGAAGGAGGTGGATCAATAGGGTCCATCAGTCCTTCAACATCGGGCATCATCTCATCCTTCTGCTCTTCCTGCTTCCCTGTTCTTTCATCAATGTCTTCCTTGGAGCTAGGAAGATTTATCACTTTCCTGAAGGAAACATCTTTATCGAAGGTGACATCGTGGCATATATCCACTTCTCTTTGACCAGGCACATAGATTCTATATGCCTTCAAAGTTTCACTATAGCCCACAAACATTCCCTTCTTCCCAGAAGCCTCTAGCTTGCTTCTCTTCTCTTTCGGCACATGAAAGTAAACAGGACAACCAAAATCTCTAAAATGAGAAACATCAGGTTTCTTACTAGAGAAGACTTCTTCGGGAGTTTTGGAGTCCAGAGCGAAATGCGGGAATCTATTTTGTATGTACACAACAGTGTTCGCAACTTCTCCCCATAGAAACTTCGGAAGACCTTGGTCACATAGCAAGGCACAGACAACTTCCACAATGGTCCTATTCTTTCTTTCAACAACTCCATTTTGCTCAGGAGTATAAATGGTTGTGGTCTCCCTCTTAATTCTAGGTCCTCTGCAAAATTCATTGAAGTCATTTGACTCATATTAGGTGCTATTATCAGTCCTCAAAATCTTGATCTTCTTTTCTGTTTGATTTTCCACCAAGGCCTTGAAGGTACAAAACCATTTGAATGCTTCGTCCTTCTTCTTCAAGAAATATATCCAGGTCTTGCGAGAGAAGTCATCTATAAAAGTCATGTAATAAGAACATCCTCCCAAGGATTTTACGGGCAACATACCAGATAAATCAGAATGTATCAATTGTGTCTTTGTGACACTTGAGGAGAAAGGACCCCTTATATGCTTTACTTCGGCACAACCCTGACATAAACCTTCATGATCATCTTGATCTTCTAATGCCAAATCCAAGGACATCTTCCATGAATGATAATCGGATTTGTCAGTCAACTTATCATCAGACCATTGGTCCTTGACAAGACTTCTTCTTCGGTGATTGCTTTTCACACTATCCTGGGCTTTGTCTTCACCTCAGCTCTGAATCCATGTAAAATTTTGAAAGTGTTCTATGCTTGATGCAAATTTACTTCAAACTTCTAGGGCCTGATACCAAATAGAAATCACATAAACATGAAAGTAAAATGCTGATAGAACATACCAATAGATCGATGGAAGACAAGCCAATAATATGCTTAACTTTTGTCAAACAGAGATGAAGAATGGTGGCGTTATGACGGTCAACAGGATGCTTCAACCAACAAAGTCTTTCTCAGGCTAGCCAACCCTCCAAGTGTCACACACACAGCCCTGAAAGACAACTCATCAAAAGTCAACATAATTCAACAAAAGAATCCCTCATCTAGATTTCTGACATCATCCATATTTCCGACATCATCCATATTTCCTAAGTCACAAGACACGAGGACACGAGACACGGAGGACACGTAAATACGAGTATTCGACACGAGACACCGTGACCTCGAAAACAGGACACGAAGGACACGTTTTATTTATATTTAAAATATATATATATATATATATATATATATACACAATTATACTTTCTTGAAATTTTAATTTTGAAATTCAAAATTCCCTCTCATTAGTAAATTACAATTATACAACTTACAAGTTACAACTTACAACTTACAACTTCAAGGCTACAAGCACATAAGAAATACTAAATACTAAATAGTCATTAAAACCATGGTCATTAGTCAATAAGTCAATGACTCGTGACTCATGAGTCATTAAAATTTAAAATTAAAACCATAACAATAACTTGAAATTTAGAAGGACTTAGATATTAAAACCATAAATGATAAAATGCATATTTTCTATAAAGTCATCAAAATCAAAATGTATTCACTGTTCAGTATTACATAGACACTGAGGGAATGCCACTGGAAAATACAAAAAAGTAGATACAAAATAAGTAGGAACCACGTCACTAGCCACAAGTCCACGACTCATCACTCTATCAATAGTCCATGTCCTCCTCCATGTCATAATCACGATCACTGCCATTGCCATCTTGATCTGACCCATTTGACCCTACTCCAACCTGCTCCTCTATGCCCAATCCAAGATATCCTGCGTCTGTTGCATTTGCTGTTGTGGAGGATGACCCCTCAAGAGACTCATCATCAAAAGTCACTGGCTCTAGCACTGGGTCATTAAGATCCATTTTGGTTAACGCCAACTCAACACTATCGTCCAAGCCCATATCATCAGGAAACACATCCCACATCTTTGTCTTGCCCTTCAACCATTCCTGCCTCTGCCTATAAATAAGACGAAGGTTGGTGTGCACATACACCATTGTCTCCGCCCTGGATTGCTCAAGCCTACTCTTTTTCAAACTATATAGATTCCCATAAGTGCTCCAATTCCTCTCACAACAAGAAGATGAAGTAACTTGAGAGAGGACCCTGAACGCTAATTGTTGTAGAATAGGGCATGCTGCCCCATGAGTTGCCCACCAAGCATAGGCATCTTTGACCCCCCTATCTTCAAGTACATCATACCCGCCAAATCTCCTAGTGCCATTGGAGAACTCTACAAAGCCTTCCTCCACCTCAAGAAAAGAGGCTCTATCTTGAAATATCCTTCTGAATGTTGTCTTCCTCCCCTGTGAAATCTCTCCATCCATGTGAGTAGGGTATCTGTGTGAGGTCCCACCACGGAGCCACTCTTGACTGTAGTACTTGGGATTCAAAGAGTGAGCTAAACAATGCAAAGGAGTGCAATTCTTATCCCACCTAGAGATAAGAATATCTTGTATGGTGGACCATAAGCTCTCTGCTGATGTCTCATATTCAGTGCATTCATTCTCCATAACAATAGTCTTCACAGACTCAATCATGGAATCCCAACCCTCATAAACCTCTCCTAAGATCGGCTGGTCCGTGTTTGCAAACCGCAAGAAAGAAATGATAGGGTTCATGATCTTTATGGTAAGATCCACCCTCTCCCACCAACCATCATCTAACACCATGTCCTCTACCTTTTTTGAAGCAGCTTGATCTGTCTTTCTCCAAAAAGACCAAAGATCTGAAATAACCATGGCCCCAAGAGCGGCCTTCACCTCCTTCAACCTCTTAAGCATCATGAATGAGGAAGCAAACCGAGTATCTGTAATCTTCAACAATGATAGATGTGTGTACTCTTTATATATTGTGAAAGCATTGGTATGGTTCTGTACAAAATTTTGGATATGGCGTGCATCCTCAATAAGATTGCCAATCCATATCACATCTGAAGCAATAGATTTTAGTGCCAAATTCAAGGACTGAACAATGCATGGTGTCCAAAATACTTGTGGATATTTAGTTTCCACAATCAAGCCAGCAGCTTTGAAAACAGGTGCATTATCTGTGATGATTTGCACACAACATTCAACACCTACTTCTTCAATAACTTTAATAAACAATTCTCCCATATACTGTGCATCTTTGTATTGACCAAGAGCATCAACTGCTTTCAAGAACACTGGTCCATTTTGGGAATATACCATGAAATTGATGAGAGGATGGCGTGCTGTATCTGTCCATCCATCAGAAACAATACTGTCACCAGATGAGATCCATGATGATTTGATAGGTTTTAGAATTTTATCCACCTCCTTCCTTGCCTTAACCAACAATGTGGTTCTAAGCTTCTCTGAACTTGGAGGCACATACCCAATTGGAGCCATATCAACTAGAGCTCGACACATCTCAACAAACAAAGGAGACCGTGCAACATTAAAAGAAATGAAGTTGAGATAGAAAAAGAATGCAACTGTAAGATCAACCTCATCTCGCTTCTCACGCTGAAAGATCTTGTCCATTGGACCACAAGCTTGGGCGGCCCTTTTTTTTTTGGCTGAATCTCAGCCCCACTCCCAAATCTACTGCTACTGGTATTCCTCAAGAATGGAAGAGGATCTTCATTTTTTCTGATTTTCTGGCTTGATGCCTCCACATTCCCCAAGCCACCTGCATCCTCCCTTTCCAAATCCATTCTTTCTCTAATACTGATAACTCTGCATGCTCCAATTCCACAAGGAAGACCCAACAAATGGCCCTTAACTCAAAAGTAAGTGCTCTTGAATTCACCCTTGCAGAAATTACAAGACCAACGCACATTCCCTCCCACACCAGCCTTTGGCCCTTCTTTCTTGGTTACATATTTCCATAGAGGGAATTTTTTTAGTTGTGCTTGTTGTCTTGCTACAACAACATCATTTGTGGGCTGAGAAGCACCTAAAGCTTCACTTGAATCAGTTGGGGCACTTTGACTAACAGATGCTGAAATACTCGGAGGGGGAGGACCACGAAAAACACCACCCTTGTCTTTCCTTTGACCTCTGCCAGCTGCCTTTGATGATTGAGCCATTAATCTTCTTGCTGTTGCAACAGTTGCCAACTTGCCAATCTATCACCTACAAAAAAAATCAATCAAACAATTTGTCAATTAGTAAATTTCATACTAAATTTCATTATTCCAGGTAAAAATTTAAAATTAATTAAACAACTAGTAAATTTAATACTAAATTTCAATTTTCAATGTTCATTATTTCAGGTATTTAAAATTTTTAAGTTACTGTTTTAACTTTTAGGTCCAAAGGCATTCACCAAATCCACATTTAAAGTTTAAAGTTTAAACTGTTGTCTATCCAGAAGCACTCCACAGGTCTGAAAATTCATATCAGTGTGCTGTACATTAAGACTGATAGTGTCCACATGGACCCCCTGGAATGGGATAGAAAAAGCGTTAGTCCACAATGATGCTTTAGACATGTTGTTTTGATGTTTGAAAGACAGTGGAACTTCATCAAGGATTCGGATCACTGCTTCTGTTGAAGCTAGGAGAGGTTGCATAAGTATCCAACATAGATGTGAAAGTGTCTCATGAAGCTAATGCAACAAGGTAAAGAAATGATCCTCTTGCTAGGGACAAGCAATATTGCTAGCAATCATACACCATGTTTTCTATAGAGCACCTCAGCTTAGACATTAGAGTTGGCATAGCATTTAGACATGTAAAGAGGGCAAAGCCTTGTTCATTTTGATATAATTGATAAACCCAGACATGAATTCTAAATGGGATCCCAGTGAAATAATTTTGACTCAGGGCTGCTATGTGTACTAGTTGGTTTGTTTATTCTTTTGTTCCATTCTCTTGTTTTGGCCATAATCCTGTAAACTGTGTCTGAAAGCATGGTAAGTGTAATTGTGTAAGGATTTTGTGGCATAACAATGACCCAGATTTACGGCATCATCCATATTTACGGTATCTATATTTACGACATCCATTTTGGGCATCATCCAGATTTACGGCATCCATTTCCGGCATAATCCAGATTTACGACATCCATTTCCGACATCATCCATATTTACGACATCCAGATTTATGGCATCCATTTCCGGCATCATCCAGATTTACGACATCATCCAGATTTGTGGTATCCATTTCTGGCATCCATATTTACACGTGGGAGAGAGAGAAGCATCTTCTATGTTGAACGAACCAATCAGATCGTGAGGAATGTGTGTGATGATATGATGAGCAAATGACCTCCAAGTCTCTCCAATTTATATCCATTTGTGAGGGTGTGTGACACATTTGTTGGGCTCTCAAGCCTACATTACAATTCTATCCGACCTTGCACATAAGTGGAATAAATTCAAAATAAATGTTCTGCTCATCCTATCAAGATTATCTTTAGATCAATCTTGCACCTCTCGAAAAGAGGAATCCAATAAAAATATTGGCATCATCATCTGAGAAATACAACATGGAGTTTGGACATAGTTGTCCAAAATTAACAAGTTCCCTTGCAATCGACCCCCCATGTGTGAGCCCAGGAGTGCAACCTATGCTACCTTGGCAATATACCAAGCCGTCCTAAGCATGTATTCATCAGCCCGTGCCTCCACCAAAAGTCTCAACTGGAAAGTCATGGGTGGGTAGGTCCCCATGGATAGGATCGAGAGTTTGCTTGGGTACTGAAGAATATCCCTATGGATGCCCCTCTCTCTGTCTCGGATCTGCTAATAAACTAGTCGAAGAACTGCCTCTGTACACAAGAGGATATCCTCGACTACCACTATAGCACCTTGTACCTTCTCGTGCCCTGTCTGTGTCAAGGCAACAGTCACTCCCCGCGTGTACTCAATGTGATGTAAGACACTCCTACTCCAGAACGCAGTCCAACAGACTACGGTAGACCACCATGCACCTCCATGTCCACTGGTAGTCCATTTCTCAATGCTAGATGATCCCACATATTGTAAAAATTTATAGTTTCCCACCCAGGTTTTCAGTTTTTCACCTTATTATTCCAAAATAGTTAAATGCCCTTTCCCATATCCATACATTTAACAAATTGGAAAATAAATTTTGCTGAAAACACAAATTCTAGAAATTTTTCAGAATGCTGGAAAATGCAGAATTAAAAATCAGCAAGCATAAAAACAGTCATTCACACATTTGACACTGATATTTTTGGTCAACATGACCCTGGAAAAACCCCCTACAACTCTTGGGGAAAACCAGTTTGAGAGCTCCTTCTTATTTCTGAAAAATGCTTTTTACAGTGAGAGAAATATTTAGAAAAATTAGCAAGTAAACTTTTACAACTTATCTCGTTTTCCGTGCTTAACCACCGCCTCGGAAAATGTGTAGACAGTAAAACTGAACCAGCAATAAATGCTGTGCGTATTTCCTTGAAAAACATGCTCAGAAATTACAGCATTAATTTCAGCTGTACGGCCTCCTCTTTTTGCGTGCAAAACAGCAATAAATGCTGCTGTACGGCCTCCTTGGAATGCGTGCAGCTGTATTAAACGCTGTTGTACGAAAATCTGCCTCGATTTTTGTGCCAACAATCAGCTACAGGCTGTACGGCCTGTCTAGAAAAGCGTGCAGCAAAAACAACAACTTCTCCCTCGAAATCTGTGCCCAGAAAATGGTACAGCTGCCTTGGAAAACGTGCCACAAGCTACTGTATGGATTCTGCCTTGGAAATTGTGCCAAATCTGCCTTGAACTGTGTGCAAACTCTGCTGTACGGGCTTGCTGAAATATTGCCTTGGAATGTGTGCCAAGCTGTTCCCTCCTTCTCCTCACTGCTCAGAAATCTCCCTTGCTCTCTTGCTCTCCTTCTCTCAATCTGCTCATGAAAGAATGAATGATCTTTTCCTCATTTTCCTCCTTTAACCTAACCCTAAGTGACTTTTGGGGAATCCCTAAATCCAATGAGTGAAATAGATTGAGATCTGAAATTTGAGATTAAGCTCTCATTTAAATCTCACTTTCTATTTTTTAATTCACCCCACTAATAAAAACCCCACTTAGTATTTATTTCCAAAGTCACTTTTCCTTTCTAATTTGACCTATTCAAAGTCACTTTAAAATTAGGCACATACTTATCATAAGTCACTTTAGAGTCTAGATTGACTTTTATAAGATTATAAAGTCACTTTAGGAGAAAAATTAAATTCTTTTTGGACACTTTTCCCTAGGCCAAAGATCAAAGCCTTAGGGAACCACCTGTCCTCCGGTACCAAATTTCAACACATATCCCTGGATGTGATGGCCTAGCGCTGTGTCTCTTCGTGTCAGGCCACCGCTTATTGGTATCATCACCTCCATCGTCGCATCACTATACCCGCCGATGAATGGATCTTCACTCCAAATCCTCTCTGAGGGATCTAAAAAGGGAATCTCCCTATGTGTCAGTAGTGTTTCCACCACTGCCCTGCTCCTCTGCGACCTCTGTGCCCCACACAAAGGTGAAGAATCCTCAGTTCCATACAAGGCATCGTCTGGTGGCTTGCTAATGCCACCTCTTCCGACAAACTCCTGCCAGAGCGTGTTGATCACCTCGTGATCCCGTGTACAAACGTTGTACTGAGACAACCTTAAGAAGTCTGTCCATAAACTAGTTTCCCACTGGTACTGATCGAAACTCCCCTAACGAATGTGCACGCTCAACTGCTAGGTCAACTGTACCATCCAGGTCGTAGTCAACTGGCATAACTGGGAAGTGATAGGTAGTCCTACTCGGATCCCAACGCTAGTCTGGGCTTCCGGTATCCCCATTGCCTAAAAGCTCTTGTTGAGCTACACCCAGGTCCACCTTCTCCGTAGCCCACTCCACAGGGTACAAACTCAGAATCTCTCGCCATCTAGCCCCAAGAGAGGTATCGAATGCACGAACTCTCGCACATAGAACAACCTCGACATGTGGATGTTGTACCCTGTGCAACTTCGATTGCCTCATCTCGCTATCCAGGTCAACACATGAGATATGACTAGGTAGCTTCATTTCCCTCTCTCCAGTGGGCAAAGGTGACACGATAGTGTGCTTCTAACCTAGTCTTACCCTCTGGTATATCTAGACAACTCCACCTCTCTCAATCCAATGCGTAGGGTGGGTTGATAACACTGTAGATCCTGTCATCGCGCCTCTGAAGCGAACTGTGTGGGAATCCCAACATGTGGTCTCTATGTTGCCCCTCATTAATGGCTAGCCCAAAGGATGGTTGCATGTTCTCCTCCATCACGGGCTCGACATAAGGCTCCATCTACTCCTCCATAGACAACCCAACATGTAAGACATGCTCATCAGGCAACTGTAGGTCACTGTCATTCTGAAGCTCTGTCATAGACCGGGATGCCTCATAAATGGATACCTCATCAATGGATGTGTGCTCAACTGCCTCCTCCAATCTGTCTACTAGGGCTACCAAAGTAAACTCCAACAGGGGTGACCCTTGCTTCACACTAGGTGTATCCTCGTGCTCTTCCTGTGCCATTAGCCTGATGCTCAACTGGCTGGAGCGTATCTAGATGAACTCCCTCCTCAATGGGTATGTTCTCTCTCATCTCATCACTACCTCTGCCTCCCATCTTCGTCTCTACAGTACTGATACTAGCATTTTGTTCAATAATCGTGCTCCTCTTATTTTCTTCATCTGCAAGTCGACAACTACTTTCTCTTATGGCTGCCCTTGCTGAGACTCACTCTTCAAGCAAGCCCCCCAGTCTCTGGAGGCTCCTAGTAACATTTTGAAATTTCTCCTGCTGAGACATTTTTGGGCAAAAGTTCAATCGGAATAATAATGTGGGACTAGTGTTTTAGCCTCCGAAATTCTAGTTCGCAATCACACATGAGCATTTACGTGATTTAGACCCACAACTGGCCAAAATCATGCTCTGATACCACTGTAATATTCCTAACGGGAATATACAATGCTAAGCAAAGAAAACATAGCAAAAATATATACAAAAATTTACAACACATCTAACAACCAGAAATCTCCATGAACTGCACTGATCCGAGCCATTTTATTAATAAATGAGAGGGTACAATGTGGTCTTTGAATGATGCACCTAGGCTTGCACAAGGCAAGCTAGCAACGCCCAAATGGAAGATATGAAATCGTCTCTCGTCTGTTGTTGCTCTCTTATATTACTGCGATGGGCACATGAAAATGTATTTGTTGAGCTGCAAATAACCTGCTTGGGGCCTCCTCGGATGCTCGGAAAATGCAGGAAGTTAACCTGATAGATCCACCAATAACCCACAAAGACCCACGAAGGAATTGGCGAAATGTTGACCTTGGAATTTCGGCCCAATTTTCCCCTAACTCCTCTAGCTCTTGGCCGAGTTGGGATGCTCGTTTGGCCCCTCAAATCTGCCCAGAAAATTATACCAAATTAGTCTTGGCCTCTCAATAAACCCAGAAAAATGCAGAAAGAGTTTGTTTTAGTTTGACTCTCGGCCTGACCCCCAAATGCTTGGCCCTCCTCCATAAGCGGAAAATGAAACCTATAGCAAATGCTGCGATTTCTGCTCCACCAAAATGCTGGAAATGCCTTCACAACACTTCTCGAACTCCACCTCAAGTTTCAACCCCAAACTCCCTTCACTCCTCAACCTCCAAGTGTGCCTCCTCCAAGAATTGTGCAGTCCTTGCGTTGTTGCTGCTGAACCTATCCACAAACGTGCCTCACTCAAAGATGACCCCATAATCAATGTATCCTTTTTGGGACTCCTCAACCCACATCTCTTAAGTGCAAACATGAAATAAGACAAAATTGGGCAAGATTGATTGATATTTCCCTTAACAATATTGCCAAGTGGGAATATCACACTTGAGCTCTTAGGCCATACAAGAACCTGATCATCTGGCAACTAGAGCAAAACTTCTCCTCATAGTCCACTCCCTCTTTCTGTGAGAACTCTCTTGTGACAAACTTTGCTTTGTACTTCTCAATGCTGCCATCTACTGCATGAATCATTGCATTGTCAATCTCCATAGATATTTTTTGTAAAACTGCACTCAGGAGGCCATGGAAGAAAAAATTATAACCAAGTAAAATACAAGGACAAGAGGCTGACCAAATAATAATAATAATCACGAAGAAAAAAATGAAGTACTTATTTCTTGATTAAGGAAGAAATTGTTGAGGCTTGTTAACTCCCTCTTTGACAAATATGTAAGAGAAACTTGGAAACCTGTTATTTTCCTAGAGGCACGATTGTGCAAAAACATTACTGGTAATCAACCCTAAAGGAAGAATTCCTTTGACATCTTCTGAGGTGGATGCTTATCATCATCATCATCAACATTGGTTGCTGATGCATGCTGCTTTTCCTTCATTTTCTTCTTAGGACACTAAGAGGCATAACGTCCAAAATCATGACAAATGAAGCACTTGACCTCTGACATATCCTCCTCCTCCTGATCTTGAGTGGGTCTTCTACCTTTATTCTTCTTATCAAACTTTCCAAACTTTCGTCTTCCTTTTTCTTTCCTTGTTGGAGTTGCAAGGGCTCGAGTTTCTTCACCTTGCAAATTTTGCAAGTTGTTCCTGGACAACAATTTGGCTGCCTCTTGGACACAATTGTTAAAATTCTGAAAACCAAAATCCTATTGCAACAACTGGAAATTATTCGTCTAATTGTTAATTTTATTTAACAATTTATTTGTTGTGTTTTAGACAATAAATCGCATTGCAGTCTACACAAATAAAATTGTGGAAGAATAAACGCTGGAATAAATGCTAGCACGTGAACACACATAAATTTGACACAAGTATTTTTGGACAAAAGTCCTCGGAAAACCCAAGTTGGGAAAATCGGTGCAATATATGAGGGTTTTAATATTAGGTTGCAATGAAATAATTCGAGTACAACTGGATGTCGAAATTGGCAATCCTAGAAAGAAATACTGGCAAGAAAAATCTAGTGAGGAAATTTTACCTCATATACAACTAAGTCGAGCTCGTATAAATCTCGGGTGGTGTCAAAGCGCTTTGTGCGGCTATTGCTTCACACTAAGCATGGAAGTTCCTGCCTAGTTCGAACTAAGCTTCCCCTCAAGAGCATGCAGTCAGGAGTGGCATGCAGGAAAAATGTCTCTCCTGGCCTCTGGAACCTCTATCCATCTTTTGGCACTGAAACTCGTCTTTCCCCAACATAATCGAAACTGCCTCTAGAGGCTACTGCGCTGCCTCTGCGTCAGCCTCCCTATGGCTCTTCTACCTCTCTGCAAATGCACTCACCAAATCTGGAATTCTTCCTTCGGCTTCACTGTCTCTGCCCCTCTCACTGTCTTGATCTCATTAACTCTCTCTCCGGCAATTGATTGCTGCTACTCTGGAAATTGATTTGCTCATGAAATCGAACCTCTCAAGTGTCTTCTCCATCACCACATCGACCTCCTCTTATAGTCCTCTGTTGAGACTTCAACGACCAAGATTAAAACTCAATCAATGGCTAGGCTCATCTTGGAGTTGATCTGTGTGAGTTTCTAGATGGTTCTCACTTTGACTTAATCCATTTTGATTAATTAACCATATTTCCTAAGTTTAGACTTAGAAATTGGCTAATAAAATTGGCTAATAATCTAATTAAGCCACTTCTAAGCAGAATTTCTAGAAACAATTTTTGGGTTTTGGAGATCTCATGTATTCTAGCCTCTCCACAAATTTTCATGGCTAGAACACATCCGATGCTACAAAAACTAACAACAATAAGTACATAGTTTATCAAACTTGGGGAGTTTTTTCGTGCACAAATTCCTTGAATAAATGGCTCCCATGAAGAAGGGAATCCATTGAGTGTCATTGTAACAAGCTCTCTATCATCAATGGTATCTCCAATTGCTACATGCTCATCTCTGACCTGGGAGACTCTCATAGGATACAAGGCAACAAGATTTGATCTAGTCACCATGACTCCATGAAGAGGATTTCTCAAGGTTAACATTTTGCTAGTGTTGTTGCTCTCATATGTTAGTTTATGTAGCTTAGACAGGTGTTCTAGTCTTAAGTGGTGTCATTGAGGCTAAGAACATGGAGGATTTAATTATCTCCAAGCCCATGTAACTTTTCTTAAGGGGAATATCTTAATTATGTCAATTAGTGGTTTTTTGATTATTTCCGAAGTCTAACATAGAGAAAGTGAATAATTAATTGACATTAGTTGGGATAAGACGGATTTACCTCTAGAAGCTTGTAGAAAGTTTGTAAGTTGATCTTAGCCATCGATTGGATGAAGTGAAGTTCTAATCGTGGCCATTCATTTGCGAATCAAAGATTATAAAAGGAGATTGATGGAGATCATTGGAGATCATTGAGATCATTGGGTTGATATCAACATATCGAGTGGGTGATTTTCAGAAGACACCAGAGGGTTTCAACTTTCAACAACAATGATTGGGGAAACAAATTGTTGGAGTTTATTCTTCACAGAGGTTTCCAGTTTTTGAGTGCAGAAAGAGGCTGAATTTTTTCTGCAGAAGGAGGCCGAGTTTACCGGTGTAAATTGTAGGAAAGTGCAGTGGAGTGCGATTGTAGGAAAGAGGTGTGAATTGCAGGAAAGGGCCGAGTTGATCTATAGAGGGAGATAGTGAAATTTCCCAGATTGATTTGTTCAGAAGTGGAGAGAAATATTATCGGAGCTTTGCAAGTGTCAAACTAGCAGTTGTAATTTCTCAATAACAATTTTTTTTGGAGAAGATATTAATAAAAATCCCTAAGATCTGAAAATTGGTTTTCCCAACATCAGGGTTTTTCCAAGGACGGTTTATCCAAAAATACTAGTGTAAATTATGTGATTGGTTTCTCGTATATTTCCTGTAATGTTATTTTTTTTGATTGGTGTTGTTCATGTTATTATTCATTACTTCCTTCAAAAGAATCAATTTGTCTTGAATTAGTAACAAGAAAAAATTGTTTTGGTTAATTTCACCTTTTGGGTAACCATAAAATTCGCATCATACTACCTTACCGGAGCATCATATACTTCCTTAGCAGTCTTTAATGCAGGAACCTGAGGAATCAAGTGGTCCCTGATGGAATCTATCAAGATTCTTTTGGCCTTGGATTCATTCTTCTTATACTTGGCTTTCTCCTTAGCTCCTTAGCTCCTTCTTGCTTTGATTCCATGTTGATAATTTGGAGGGTTGGTGATTAATTCAAATTCTCTTCTTGATAATTACTTGTGAGCTTACTTGAGTTACTTATGTCTTCTCTTAGCTTATTTAGTCTTTCATTAAGTCAATTACCAAAAATACAAGAGACACAAATTTAGGCTCTTTGAGCCAGGGCAAAACCTCTCCCTCTTGGAGAGGAAAACCCACGAGCAATTTTTCTTATAGACTTTCAAATGACAAGTACCATGACCAAGACTCAGACCCTTGACTTATTAATGCTTCCAAGACTTTGACACTGCTTCTTTGTCTACCATCAATGCTGATCCTTCTTTTCTTCACCAACCTTATGCTGTCATTTGATTGCAGGTATATTTATTACAAGCTTGGCCATATTCTTCTTGACTGCAACTCCTTTATACAAGTCCGCATTCACTGCTTCATAGAACAGATCCGCATCACACTATAACCCTGCCTTAACTTGTATCTTCCAGACCTGGGCACGTTGTCACCATCTCAGAACTATCCACAATATCCTTCAGAACTGTCCGAAATTCCTTTACCCTAATCTGAATATGTATATTAGTCTTTTTCCTGAATTCCACACTTCTTCCTCCTCTCAGATCCGCAGTTTTACCAATGTAAAATCTTCAGACAAATCTGCACTTTTATCACTGTAAAATCTTCAGACAAATCCACAATTGTATCACTGTAAAATCTTCAGACAAATCTGCAATTTTCTCACTGTAAAATCTTCATACAAATCCGCAATTTTCTCACTGTAAAACCTTCAGACAAATCCGCAATTTTTTGTGTCTACTGCGCAACATATGTAGGGGTATATATATTTGCTCCTGCCAGTTAAGAAGCCGACCCATGTCATTGTTTGTAGGCCGACTTTACTTGCTGTTTGAAGGCCGACTTGGAGAGCATAATTTCCAGCGTTAATGAGGTGAGGATGAAGGCTGTCTTTAGCCATTCCTTCAAGGATTCATGACAAGGTCTTGGAGCATATATATGATGACTAGACTCTTCGTATACATGACACTTAATTATACTTGTAACCAGAAGACAACCCTAATAGACATCAAGAAGAAGTCTATGGACCTATAATAAAAATCTTGCTCATGAAACCCTTGAAGCAAGTACAACAAAAATATATTTTATTATCTTTGTCCTCTTCTTTACATAAATACATAATTACATAGTCAATATGAAGACCGATCCTCGTTACACTTTTCAACAGGCTCTAGAGAGGTCCATGAGATCTATAAAAGAAGAGGAGGCGACCATTAGAGGATCATCTTGGATTTGTTATTTCTTCTTGTATGAGAGGTTGAGAACTCGGTTCTCTACTTCATTGGTATCCCCAGGACGGAAACCCTAGGGTGATTTCGGTGAGAGTGGACGAAAAACACTCTTCTCCTTGGTGGATTCAGCCAGAGTTCACAGGTGCAGTGCTTGATGTCAGTTCAGTTTTGGGAGGCCAGTGCAGTACTGGAGCAGATTGGTTGAGGCCAGCTTCTCATCTCAGAGATGTTGGTTGTATTTGCATGTAACCCAGTTTATCTATCATAATAAAAGCTGAGATTATTTTCTGCTTATGGTGTTACGGAATTGCGTGTATTCTCTTGTTCTATTTTACACGGAAATCTTCCGTAGAGTAAATGATAATTTTATGGGTAATTTTTGGTTAAGTGAATTCTTGCAAATTTAGTTGAAATATCCTGTTTGGGATATTACAGATATCCACAAGATGCAATTGCTTCAAAAATATAGATCCACAATAGATAAACAATAGAACAACAAGTAACCAATGATTCAATATGGTAAGCTAATGACCATTGTCCAGAAAAGATAATAAGATAGCAAGTGGTCTTAGCCAATACTCTTCATCAATTTATCAGCACAATATGATTTACCAATTTTCAAGTTAAGAACACTTAAATGCAATTTAGAGTACCACGAATCAGATGCACAATTGAAACAAGTTATTTCAATACTAATTGGATTATAGACACTTCAGGACAATTTATGTAACTCAAACCAAGGATTCAAAATGTGCTTAGAGAGTGAGCTTATCAGATGTGAATTACAAGCTTTGTAGCATATAAAATCACAAGGAAAACACAATGTTGGTCACTTTCATAGTGCCAATGCTAGCAACAAGGAACAATAGAGTGTAAAACTATGAGAACACTTATGCAATTTATGTTCCAATGACCTTACAATGAGCAATAAGTGACTGTTATGACAACAGTAATGAACTTGTGACAGCAACAAGTAAATATCAATTCCACAATGCATAAGCTTGCCCAATGTCACAAGGAGTAACCCAATTACCAAATAAACTTAGACAACTAAGGAATCAAATGTGTTAGTTTGCTTAGAATATAATATTCATAAAAAATTCAGATCTGATCTACTTATTACAACAGTAAATAAACCATAGATCAGCAAACTAATGATGTTAGAAACAATGCCCAATATGCCAAAAAGTAGGAAAAATTCATTGAAACTGAAAATCTCAAGTTTTTTTGACACTCTTTAAGTGTATGATTCAGAAATTGCGGATATGATATATTCAGTTATGCAGTAAATTCCAGCGAGCAAAAAATTAGATCAAGGCTAGATCTAAGATGCCCAAGTAGCCAAAATTTAGGAAAATCAATATTTTGCAATTTGATACAATTTTGTCCAATTTGCATGTGCTTTTAGGGCTTGATTATCTTTATTTTAATTGCTGTAATAAAATAAGGGCAAAATGAGGGTTTAGAAATCAAATTCTAGGCCCAAGGCCTTGTAGATGCGCTTGCCCAAGTGGCCCAAAATCTTAGGATGAAGATGCCACCTGAAAATCAAAATTTTATAGACCAAACACCTACAAAACCACCAAGGAATCAGTCATAAAAAATTTAGAAGAGGGTTTAGGGAAATTTAGGGTAGAGAAGGCCAAGAAAAGCCAACGCTAGGCCAAGGAAGGCCAACGTTGAGGGAAGAGGAGTTTAGGAGGGTAGATTAGGGGCCAAAGAGGCGAGAGAAGGCTAGAAAGAGGCAAGGCTGGAGGAGGATAGAATTAGAAGGCTTGACACAGGGGCAAAAAGTGGCCAAATACTAGGGTTTAGGGGCTAGAAAGCCCATGGCTTGCCCTAAGGCAACCGTCTAGGGTCTCAAAGGGAGGTCGAGGCTTCTTAAGCCCACGACTAGGACACTCAAGGCCTAAAACCCTCTGCGCAGGGGTTAGGAGGGGAGGCAGAAACCTTTAGGGCTTACAACCTGCCCTGAAAGGATGACACAGGGGCTCAGAGGCTGATGTAGGGACCTTAGAGGCTAACACTGACCTTGGAGTGGCTAGATCTGGTCCTGGGAGGGCTTAAAATTGAAACTCTTGTCTCAGAATTTTTTTTCACTTCCAGATTTGAATTATGCTGCTAAATCTTTAGTGGATAGCCTTGCAAGATTTTCCAGAGACTAGATATTATCCTCAAGGGCTTAGATCTAGCTTTATTTCAGCTTGATCTTTCGATCCAACTTGCAAAAACGAAAAATACAATACCCAAACCCCAAATATATACAAAATTCATAAAACCCCAACCCAAGTTAGCAAAAATAATTTACAAATTGTATTTACAAAACTATTCACAAAATTACAAAATATACAGGGTTTTAAAATTTGAATTTTTTTGAGAAAAATATTTTATGGCTTTTTTCCTTGATAAATGGCTCAAAATGCGTCATAAAACCCATGCACACTATAGCCTTAGCGAAGATTTAGTCCATCATACAAATACTTTGGATCCAAGCAAAGTAATCCTTGTCCACAGTTTGTGAACTTGGAAACCAAGGACTAAAGTACCTGGAAACTATGTAATTATCTCAAAATATTCATATATAAGCACGACAAAGGAAGCTCATAGTCAGTGCATACCACAAATCAATAAACAAGTACACCTCGAGTTTCATCCCAGTCTTTATTATGGCAGAAAAAACAGTTCCCAGCGTGACAATAGTTTACACAAATGCTTCAACAACAATTTCTTAGTCAGAAATCAGATGGCTAGAGACTCAACTAACTCTCTAATTTATAGCTAAATCCTCCAAGTGGAAAAATAACACCTAGTTTCTTTGATCCTTGTCAAAATAATCTCGGTTGTCAGATAATACTTGATCATCTTTTAATATTAGTTGTTGAAATAATTATTTTTGAGGAAAATTTGAATTTTTCCTCTTCATCCCTTTTTTATTAGCTTAAAATTAATTATAATTTCGTCAAAAATTTGACTTTGACTTAACCACCAAGGTCCAAGGGTTCAAATTTTCTTGAAATATACAATGTTCCCTTGGTGGAGGACCTTTAAAAATTGATTCCCTTAAGACCCACTAATTTTCCACTCGGAGAATTAATTTTCCGAAGACAACTAAATTTGACTCTAATTAATTAATTTTTGGCTTAGGATTTAATTTTATTTTGCCAGGAAAATTAATTAATTTGCACATGAGAGGATTTAATATTTTTCCACCCTCTAATACACATGATTTTTATATTTACACCCTCAAAGGGGGAATACACATTTGGCTTAGACCCTCAAGACACATACCCCATCTGTGACACAATATGATCTTGTAGACCAAGTGATTTGTAATAAAATAATTTAGCCAAATAGCTTAAATTATTCCCAAATCACTTTTACATCAAACTCGACTAAAACACTAGGACTTAGCTAAGACTTTGATGAAGAATTCCACCCTAGCTTCGGAGTGAGGCTGGAGGGAAAAACTCTACCGACCATGTATGTTTAGAAACATACGAGTTAGTGAGACGAAAAACCTTCGAGAATGAAACTTTTCGACAAAATAATAAGCTTAACTAGGTTGTTACATATACTCAAGGTCTTAGTAGGATGATTTACATCATATAACTTGCAGAATGAGTTTACAATAACATATAAGATCGCTGATAGATGATCTGATCTCGTTGATATAACTTCCGCTTCCTTGGAACTTTGAAAAATCCTATGCAGCAGGTCCATCCATTGGACATGATGGTACATCCTTTGTGTGTCCGATTGCTAGAATCCTGTGTGCATCCTTTGTCTTAGAGACACGAATCTGAAAATGGCCTAGAGGTCCATTAGGGTGATTGAGGGAGCCCTCGACAATCGGGTTTTTATTGGAGTTTCAAGGGATCTCAGTTGTTCTATCTGTTTTCCTACATGTTTTTACCTTTTATTTATAATGCTACCAATGATTGCTGGCATTTGATGTTTTAGTTCATTTGACACGTTAGGGAATCTTGTAATATTCCAAGGCTAAAATATCACATATGATCAAATTCCTGTTGGAAAGTGTAACTAGGTTTGGTCTTCACAATGACTTGTAATTATGAACTTATGTAATGAAGAAGACAAAGATAATAAAATATATTTTGTAATACTTGCATCATGGGTTTCATGAGAAAGGAGTTTTTATTATAAGTCAAAGCCTTCTTCTTGATGCCTTTAGGGGTTTGTCATCTTGTCATAAATGTATAATTTAGAGTCATGTATATGAAGTGTTGTTACACTTGTAAAGACAAATTATTGATGTAAATGGATGCTTCCTGACCTTGTCAATATGCTCCTTGAAGACGACCTAAAAGATGTTGGGGGATGCTCCTTGAAAAGTCTGCTCACAAAAAGTTAAACAAGTCGGCTTACTAGCTAAGATCATGTTGGCTTAAAAGAGGGAGACAATCCCTATAGAAAGGAGGGACTGCAGCCTCACTTCCACACAGAATTTTGGACAAGTTTGAGGCAGTAATACAAGGAAAAGTCTGCGGTTTGGTGCGAAAATAAGAAGACACTTCAGCGAGGAAAGAAGTATATCCAACGAAGAAAAGGAGACTATCTTGGATCTTTGTTTTGGGTATACAGTCTTAGATCTCTGTCTTGGGTTAAATATCCGAACTAAAGTAGATGCCTTGACAACGAGGACTGTGTTATCAAGTGTTGTAAGGAAGTGCGAAGTAGAAGGATTACTTAGTGAAGTCAAAGGGATTGCAAGGTGTACAAGGACTTGGGCTCAATATACTTCGTATATCTCAGAGGTACATACAACATAAAGGAGAGCTAAAGACACGCAACAAAGTAAGAGGGATCTCTGTCTTGAGATCAAGGGTATAGAAAGAAGACTGTGGAAGAATCTCAAGAAGGCCGAGGCTAGAAGGACTAATAAGGAGATCATTGTTTAGGACTAGGAAATGAGCTTTCCTAGCGTTGGTGCAAAGCAGTGCAGAAAGGAGAGATCAGCTAGAGAAGTTGGAAAGAGAAGTGCCAAGGTCTTAGAGGCATACTAGTGTCAAGGGTCTATGTCATGGTCATGGTACTTGTCAATTGAAGATCTAGAAGAAGAATTACTTTCAGGTTTTCCTCTCCAAGAGGGAGAGGGTTTGGCTCTGGCTTGAAGAGCCAAAATTTGGTTTCTCGTGTTTTGATAATTGACTTGATGAAAGACATAATCAGCTAATGAAGATAAGATCTAAGTAATAGAAGCATAACAAGTATAACACAAGCCATTAACGAGTAAGAGAATTGAATTAAACACTGCCCTACCAAAGTCTCAACAATTCCTCCTCTCTATTTCCTCCATGTCTTTGCCTCTTATGTTTCATGCTACCAATAATTGCTAGTATTTGATGTTTTAGTTCGTTTGACATGTTTGGGTAGCTTGAAACATTCTAGGGCGGAAATATTATACATACTCCAAGTGGAATTTGAGCCTGTGCATCTCCCATTTAATAAATTTCCAATGATAGTTAAATGTTAGTTTTTATATGAACACAAACATGCAATGATCCCATGCAGTGTCTTTCTCTTTTTCCCTTAGAGCCATGAGATTTTGTCAAGAAAATTTGAAAAGGACACCTGGAAATACTAGAGCCATGACTTGGGTTTGAAATGCAAGTTGTTGCATCCAGTTCCAATCTAAATGGGGACAATATTCGTCTAAATTCCTCTTCAATCTGGCAACAAATGGGTAGAAAAAATTCATAGATGGATTTCCATTTGATGTTAGTTCCAATTCAGTTCTAAATCGGGTCAAATTTGTTGATTTTTAAGGATCTTCTTATCTGATAATTACTTCTTATGGTTTCTTCCATTAATCTTTCTTTCATTTGCATTCATCATAAAGCAATTACACAAAAGATCTCAACAATAGAAACATAAATGACAGTAGAGACAGCCAAACACAAGAGACAAACATTTACCCTAGGGAAACCCACATGGGGAAAATATCCAACAACCTTTTCCCTAGAGAAATCATTAAGTCCAACAGAGATACATCAGTCAAATACAAGGTCAGACAAACCAACAATATAGCTAGGTCACACTTGGTCATGCTTCCTGGTAGTCAAATCATCAATCTGCTTACAAATTCATCCTTGATCTGCCCTACTCATAATTTCAGTCTGTCACAGAGAGAACATTTTCGGTCTACCTCAGAATGGTCCGCTTTAGAATCGTCCTCTTTGTTTTCCTTAGATTTAGCCCTAGATCCACCTTCTTCTTGTCTCTAATTTGACCTCAGACTCGTCCTTAACATACTCTGAACTCTGCCTGAAAAGTTAATCGAATTTCTTGCTTTGGAGGAAGGTTGAACGCCTCATATATATAGTCTTTTGCTGGGCCAAATGGGTGTCTCTTAGGTTGGGGGCGACTTGACTAGAGGGGAGCCGACTTGATTTACTTTGGAGCTAAAAATTCAATTCAAAATTGAAATTTTTCTCTTTTCAAAAACTGACATAAAGAACATTTCATATATTTTTATTCTTTTGGCAATAACATGAGAACATGCGTTATCTATTTATTAGAAATAGATCAAGAGTAAAAATATTAGTTATGAAGACTGGCCATAGCTACAAAATTCAACACTCCCTCTTAGCTAGGGAGATATTCATAATGACTATCCAAATGTTCTCATGTTGAGAGATTTCTCTAAGAGAAGGTTATAACAAATCCAATTACCATAATTTGGTCAACATTTGCGACACATGGTAAAATAGGTTAACATAATCAGGTCAACAATGGGGACACATGGTAAATCAATAGTATCAAGTTCAACCAATTACCATAATTTGGGTCATTACTTCTGACCTATGGTATATCCCTGCCATAATTCGTGTTAGTACTTCAAACACATGGTAAATCAACTGCATCAACTAATCCACATAATTCGAGTCAATACTTCATACCTTATGGTATATCCTCACCATAATTTGGGTTAGTACTTCAGACACATGGTACATCATTTAGCATCAACTATTCACCATTATTCGGGCCAGTACCTGACACATGGTATATAGACTAGTCTTGGTCCACCGTTATTTGGGTCAATAACACATAGTGAATCTCCAAAGGCCACACTCTAATTTCATAATCCAGGAACCGATGCTAAATGAACCTGATGCTCTAGGACCATTGTTCCTTATTCGGGTCAACATACTAGATAGAGGAAGAATAACTATCCTCTGCCGTACCATTTTCTCTAATTCAGGTTAATATACTTGTCAAAGAGAAACTCTCAGTCCTTTATGAGAAAATTCCTTGAACTGTAACAATTGGATAATATTCTCCTAACTTTAATAGTTTATTTGACTTTTGTTAAATTATTAACGAAAAATAGAAAATAATTCACATTGCAATTCTTTACCAATAAAAATACGTTGCGGAAATATAAACAAGAGTTGAGAAATATATGCAAACAGAGTAAAATGACATTGTTGTTTTGGGTAGTTGTCCTTGAAAAAACCCTAAAGGGAAAACTGGTGCAATAGATGAGGGTTTTACTATTATGCATAAAATATAGAGAATTGCAACTGGATTCCCAATTGCCAATCCTCCGTCAATTTATCTCCACTGGAAATATACTGGGAAAATCGTTTCCCCTCACAGCTACTCAAGTTGGCCTCTTTGGCAAACTCCCACTTCCTAGCTAATTCGCACGGCTGGATTGGAAATGCGCACTCCTTGCTGGAAAAAAATCGTTTTGCCTCTGAAACACCTCTAGATGAGTCATCCTACCTTCCTTCGCCTCTAGAAACAATTTTCCTAGCCTCCCGGGAATAGATCCAGGCACTAGCTACAGAATCAATCCTCCTTCCAACAACTCACACTGACAAATTGGGCATCTCACACTATAGAATATGGCCTCTTGGTTGGATAATTCAACCTTCCTTCCATGACTTTGGAAACTGGAAAACCTCCTGAGAATTTCTTCGAAAATTCTCATTGCTGCAAACTCTGCTACTGTCCTTTCTTGGCTCGAACTACGTCCTCATTGAATATTGTGAAGTGGGGAATTCAAAATACCTTGCTCACAAATTGTAAACTGTGTCTTCTTTGGTGGTTTTTCTTTGGGCCCTCGACTTGCTTTTATAATCTTCTATTGGAGCATCAACGACCAAGATCTAATCATGATCGATGGCTAAGATCATGTAAGACTCCGTCAAGTCACTTTTTTGGAAGTCTCTGGAGAAAAATTGATTTCCTCAATTAATACCCATTAATTAATCAATTTTCCTAAGTTAGACTTACAAATTTTTTAGTTATTGATTAATTAATTTAATCAAGAGGTTTTTAAGTGTTGTCTCTCGAAACCTTTTCTGGGTTTTAAAGATCTTGTGTTCCTTAGCTTCTCTGACACCTTAGAGACTAGAACACCTGTCTGATGCTACCATACCCATCAAAAGTAACACTTTACAGAACCATTCTCCCTAATTCAGGTAAATGAGCTTGACACAAAGAGAAGGTCAGTCCATAATGCTATCTCATCAACACTATCTCTCAATGGGAGAGGCATTCTTAACAAGTCCAAGCTTGTCCTTGAAGTATATATAGAATTCACCCAGGTACAAAGGCTTTGCTAGCAAACTTCCATATTGTAGAATAATATTTGAAGCCACTTTACTTCTTTTGTACCACGTCTCGGTACTGGATCTTATGGTGTTTCGACCTGTCATAATGGTCATCATCTACACTTGATCAGGACAATCTTGTTGATATTTTGTGTATTTTGGGTAGCATCAGTTGTGCTCTAGGTCCCAAATTTTGAGGAAGGACTAGAGTTCACCTTATCTACAAGACCCAGAAATGGATTTGGGAAATTTCATTTGGTTTAGGAGATATTAAATTAATAAATAATTTTAATGTATTTCCTAAGTTAAAACTTAGGAAAATAAAATAATTAAAGTGAATTTAATTAAACATGTGATGAAATTGTCTTAAGTCACACAGATCAAACTTCTTTTAATCTTAGCCATTGATTAAATATTTAATCTTGGCCGTTGATTTGTCAACGAGAAAAGTATAACGGAAAGCATTGGGGTCATTTGTAAGACACACAGAGGCAGAGCACTGAAACTAAACTGAGATTCTAGGGCGGGGTTGCTAAGAATTTTCAAGTGTTTCAGTTGCAGAGAGGGGAATTTAGACCAAAGGGATGATCTGATCCCAGGGTCTATAATACACAAGAAGTAGAGAAAAGATCAGGAAAGACAGCGTAGAGGAAGGCAGCAGCAGACAACGGCAACAGCAGCAACAAACGACAGCAGCAAGGACAACGTGATTTTCAAGAAACCCTTCAGGGGTTATGTAGAGACCCTTAGGGGCAGTGTAGTGACTGCGTCACCCAGTCTGGGGTAATGTAGTCCCTTCCAGTGACAACACTGAGCATTTGGAGGCCTTCAGAGGCTGACGCAGTGTCTTTCAGCTGCAGATCTGGGGTTTCTAGGCCTAGATCTGGCTGAGTTATGTAAATCTCATTTGAGGGTGTAGATTAGTCAGTATTGTTGGTCTTAGATTAGCCAGGTGTTGCAGATCTAGAGTTTTCTCTGTAGGGTTTTCCAGATCTGGAACTCGGAGTTGTGTATTCAGAAATATTCTTAATAATAGAGCCCTCTAGCAGCCAGAGACCGATTTTCCCACATTGGGTTTTTTTCGGGGACAGTTTGTCCAGAAATAACTGTGTCACTTTGTCTATGTGTGCATGTGCTTATTCTAGATCTGAATTGGTAGAGATCTGTTATTTGTTTTGCTTTGATGTTAACTTGAATTTATTCAGTTGATAACTTGTATAAGTAGGAGAAGCTTAACCGGATTAACAAAAATAATTTCTGCATAAGAATTAAGATTCAGAAATTTCTACATGGTATCAGAGGAATTGCAGATCTAGAAGGGTCATCAGCTAAAGCATCTGAAGGATCTAGATGTAGAAAGCAGTTGGAAAGGTAGCAGAAAAGTAGATCTGAAGTGACAGCGCAGTTTTCAGGAGGAGATTCACGCAAAGGGAAGTGTGACGCTGTCCAGCACTGTGTCCTAGCAAGCCCACGCAATTATTGCACAGAGACGGCTCGAAGATAACACTGGTTGGGTCTGAAGCCAGCCAGTGTGATTCAGATCTGAATCTGTCAGATCCAGAAAAAGTCTGCAGAAAAGTTGCAGAAATTCAAAAGAGCTGGTGGGGTTAAACTTCTGAAGTTTTCAGATTTTTAACCTTAGCACAAGTGACAAAGTTTGGGAAGAGATCAACTTCTCAGAGAGTTTCTTGCCAAAGGAAACTTGTAGTTTGGTCAGAGGATCAAAGAAGAAGCTGAACCATAGTTGATTTGGTAGATTTCCAAGGAGGGAAATCAAGTGTCAGAGGGAGCAGAAGGTTCACAGTTCGAAAAAGACCCTAGATCCAAGATCTCTAGCATAAAGAAGAGGAGCTCTGACACATTCTGAGCAGATGGCTCCTCATGGACTGCGTGACCAGGATAGGCTAGAGGGCCTCTCAAATTTTTCAGTGTGGAAAGCAAGGATCCTGATCAAGAATATGGAGAAGAAGGATCTTTCAAAGATCAAGTGCTTCCAGTGTGGTGAAATGGGACATTTTGCCAGCCATTGTCCAGAAAAGAAGAAGGACAAGGAAGCATATTCTTCCAAAGCAGCGGTGGCAGATGATGGGTCCGGAGATGATGTAGCCATGAATGGTCATGAACCACGGAGGTGGGGTGACATGGACATGTAGAGGAGCTACATGGAAGTAAGGCAGGATCCTTGAGCAGCTCATCTCTTTGATCACAAGCGAGCTATGACAACCTTAAGACAGTAGTGGGACAAGTGGAGCAGTGGGTGCATAGATCATAGATGAGGCAAAGGTAGAGGTAGATCTGAAAACTGGAAGGAGCAACGCAGAGCAAAGCAGCAACAACGTAGAAGAGATGGCGATTAGAAATTTGATGTGACTTGACAACACGGAAGCGATCTTTGCTTACGCGGTCTTCGAGCGGTAACGACGCGACCTTCAATCCCAAGTAGCCACTCCTAAACTGCCCTCGTATCCCCGAATCCCCGTGTCGGACACCTCTAGGTGTCGGATTCGCCCCCAATTTGAGGGACACGAAGTGTCCGAACAGGACACGGCCGGGACACGGAGTGTCCGAAATCGGACACTCCGTGTCCCGACCGTACCCTGTTCGGACACTTCGTGTCCCTTCCTGCCGGGTACGGCCGGGCCCGCGGCATCCAAAAATCGCGATTTTTTTATATAAAATGTGGCTCTTCTCTCATGTTTTCTCACCAATTTCATTTGTGTTTCATTTGTGAAGTGAGAAGGAGAGCAAGGAGCAAGAGCAAGGAGCAAGTGTGTTCTTTCGAAGAGATTCGGGCATCCGGTAAGTGCATTGTCCCTCTATATTTTGCATTTAGTTTGTTTTTAGTGTTTGCATGTGCATATGTTTTATATATTTAGTTGTTTTTGTTTATTTTTTACAGTATTTATGGCTCAATCAAAGGCACCAAGACAGGGGCAAAGAAAGGGGAAGAATGTGTCCATTGGAGATGCCCCTCCTGTCCCTCTTTCATCACAGTCTGCAAGTATTCCATCCATTGGAAGTGGCGCTGCAACAGTAGCTTCAAATGTGCAGGGAAAACAAATTGTTGACCCCAAATACCCATTGTGGAAATATGCAACAAGAGAGGGAGGGGCAGCAAAAAAGGGAGGAGGAAATTGTGACTGGAAATGCAATTTTTGCAATGGCCATTTCAAAGGCACACATTTCCGTGTGAAAGCTCATTTGTTGGGTATTCCAGGTTGTGGCATTAAATGTTGTACAGCAATTGAATTGTCAGATAAGAAGAAATGGCAGAAAGAGGCAAGTATTGGTGAGGCAAATGTGGCAGCAAAATCAAAACAATCCAAGACTGATGACCCCCTTCCATTCTTGAGGAAAAGCAGCAGCAAGTTCCCTTTTGAGACTTCTAGCAGGGGAGAATTAGCAAAGAGAAAGGCAACTGCAGTTGGTCCAATGGACAAGATTTTCCAAAAAGAGAAAGGGGAAGAGCTTGACCTCACCATTGCATTTTTTTTTCTATCAGAACTTCATATCCTTTAATGTTGCACGGTCACCTCTATTTATTGAGATGTGTCAAGCTCTTTGTCATGGGGCTCCATCAGGGTATGTGCCTCCTGGGTCAGAGAAGCTCAGAACCACATTGTTGACAAAGGCAAAGAAAGAGGTGGACAAAATGCTTGAGCCTATTAAATCGGCATGGCCAACATCTGGGGTTAGCATTGTTTCTGATGGATGGACAGATCCAGCACGCCACCCACTCATTAACTTCATGGTGTCATCCATGAATGGTGCAATTTTCTTGAAAGCAGTGGATGCATTTGGAGAGTACAAGGATGCACAATATATGGGTGAGTTATTTCTCAAAGTTATTGAAAGTGTAGGTGTGGATTGTTGTGTGCAAATCATTACAGATAATGCACCTGTTTGCAAGGCTGCTGGCATGATTGTGGAAGCAAAATATCCACAAGTATTTTGGACACCTTGTATTGTCCATTCATTGAACTTAGCACTGAAATCTATTGCTTCTGATGTGTTTTGGATTGGAGCCACTATTGAGGATGCACGATATATCCGCAACTTTGTAACAAACCATACAAATGCCCTCACTATCTACAAGGAGTACAACAATCTATCATTGTTGAAGATTGCAGATACACGGTTTTCCTCTTCATTCATCATGTTGAAGAGGTTGAGGGAGGTCAAGACCGCTCTTGGGTCTATGGTTATTTCATAGTTTTGGTCTTTTTGGAGAAAGACGGATCAAGCAGCGTCAAAGAAGGTGAAGGACATAGTGTTGGATGATATATGGTGGGAGAAGGTAGATCTAATTATTCAGATCATGGAGCCTATCATTTCCTTGCTCAGATTTGCAGATATAGACCAACCCATCCTAGGAGAGGTTTATGAGGGATGGGATTCCATGATTGAGTCTGTGAGGACCATTATTTTACAGAGTCAGTGCCCAAAGTATGAGACATCACCTGAGGCCTTCTTCACCGTCATACAGGATATTCTTGTCAGCAGATGGGACAAGAATTGCACACCTTTACATTGTTTGGCTCACTCCTTGAACCCAAAATACTACAGCCATGACTGGCTAAATGGTGGACCTTCCCGCAGATTCCCTCCTCACATGGATGCTAAAATCTCACAGGGGAGGAAAGATGCATTGAGAAGGATTTTTCAGGATAGGGCATCCCTTGATGAGGTGGAGGATGCCTTTGCAGATTTTTCCACTGCCAGGGGGCGATTTGGAGGCTATGATTTGATTCGAGACAGGGGGGCTAAGAAGCCCCATTCTTGGTAGGCAACTCATGGGGCAGCAAGCCCTCCTCTACAGCAGTTAGCCATGAGGCTCCTCTCTCAGGTGACTTCATCCTCTTGTTGCGAGAGGAATTGGAGCACATATGGGAATTTGTATAGTGTGAAGAAAAGCAGGCTTGAGCAGTCCAGGGCAGAGACAATGGTGTATGTGCACACCAACCTTCGTCTCATCTACAGGCAGAGGGAGGAGTGGTTGAAGGGAAAGACAAAGATGTGGGATGTCTTTCCCGATGATATGGGTCTGGACAGCAGTGTTGAGTTGGCATTGGCCAACTTGGATCTCAATGCGCCAGTGCTAGAGCCTGTCAGATTTGATGATGGATTAGAGGGGTCATCCTCCACACCAGCAGATGCAGAGATGATAGAGGAGGAGGATGCATCAGAGGAGGAGGAGAGCAGTGGTGGGCATGATGATCAGGATTTTGACAGTGATGCTGATTATGAGGATTGATGACTCTGACTCATTGAGGCTTCAGGCTTGTAGTCTTGTAGATTGTAGTTGATTTTGTATTTTCTATTTCTATTTGCCATTGGCAGTGTTGTTATGTAACACATTTTGATTATGATGACTTAATGAAAAAACTACAGTATCTTACTATCTTCAATCTTGTCTTTCTGAGTAAATTTGACGATTGTATCATGTATGGTGTATCAATGTATCATTGTAATTTGTATTATAGTATCAATGATGATGTATGCCTCATGAATATCTAATATCTATGTTTGAATCAATGAATTTTGTATGAATTTGTGCAAAAAATATCTAATTTTAAATATATTAATATATATATATATATATTTTTAAAATATATATATATTTTTAATAAAATAATATATAACGTAACGTGTCAGTATCTTTATTCGAGTCCACCCGTGCCCGTGTCCAGGCCTCAGGTATCAGGTGTCCCCGTATCCCCGTATCCCGTATCAGGTGACTTGAGCCGGAGGGACAACCTAGTGCGACGCCAGCGTGATAGATTTCGACACAAGGGGTGATGTGACTTCGGTGGTGCGGAGGGTACGATTACGCGAGCGAGAGGCATGGCGGCGTGCATGTCGTTCTTTAGATGCCAACACAGATCTGTAGCCTATGGAGCTTCAGTGATGAGGATGCAACCCATCGGACTTGTTTGTCGAAGATTGGGCAGGAGATTCAGTTGTTTCTCTCAACAACTGAAGTTGCAGTGCAGCAAATCAACAATGGCATTAGCAGCACAGATGCAGCATATTGAGAGGCTTTAGTACGGTGGTTGCGATGCTTGATGGCAGAGTCATGGGCAACAATACAGAATGGCAGCAGTAGTGCAGAGTTGAGTGGCAGGAGGCCAAGCTTCATCAGCACAGAACCAGTGCTCAAAATCATGTAATGCATAAGTGTGATGTATTGCTAGAGCACACCCTTGATGCTAAGAGGGAGTGTTGAGATTTTGTGTATTTGGGGTAGCATCAGTTGTGCTCTAGGTCCCAAATTTTGAGGAAGGACTAGAGTTCACTTGATCTACATGACCCAGAAATGAATTTGGGAAATTACATCTAGTTCAGGAGATATTAAATTAATTAATTATTTTAATGTATTTCCTAAGTTAAAACTTAGGAAAATAAAATAATTAAAGTGAATTTAATTAAACATGTGATGAAATTGTTTTAAGTCACACGGATCAAGCTTTCTTTTAATCTTAGCCATTGATTAAAGATTTAATCTTGGTCGTTGATTTGTCAACGAGAAAAGTATAAAGGAAAGGCTTGCGGTCATTTGTAAAACACACAGAGGCATAGCACTGAAGCTAAGCTAAGATTCTAGGGCATGGTTGCTAAGAATTCTCAAGTGTTTCAGTTGCAAAGAGGGGAATTTAGACCAAAGGGATGATTTGATTCCGGGGTCTAGAATACACAAGAAGCAGAGAAAAGATTAGGAAAGACAACGCAGAGGAAGGCAGTAGCAGACGGCAGCAGCAGTAGCAACAGACGACAGAAGCAGTAGACGAAAACAGCAGATGGTATCAGCAGCAGACGGCAACAGTAGCAGCAAGGACAACGTGATTTTCAGGAAACCCTTCAGGGGTTATGCAGAGACCCTTAGGGGCAGCGTAGTGACTGCGTCACCCAGTCTGGGGTAACACAGTGCCTTCCAGTGACAACGCTGAGCATTTGGAGGCCTTCAGAGGCTGACACAGTAGTCTTTCAGGGGTAGATCTGGGGTTTCTAGGTCTAGATCTGGCTGAGTTCTGTAAATCTCGTTTGAGGGTGTGGATCAGTCAGTATTGCTAGTTTTAGATCAGCCAGGTGCTGCAGATCTAGAGTTTTCTTTGTAGGGTTTTCCAGATTTGGAACCCAAAGTTGTGTATTCAGAAATATTCTTAATAATAGAGCCCTCCAACAGCTAGAGACGGGTTTTCCCACATTCGGTTTTTCCAGGGATAGTTTGTCCATAAATAACTGTCACTTTGTCTATGTGTGCATGTGCTTACTCTAGATCTAAATTGGTAGAGATTTGTTATGTGTTTTGCTTTGATGTTAACTTGAATTTATTCAGTTGATAACTTGTATAAGTAGGAGAAGCTTAATTGGATTAATAGAAATAATTTCTACATAAGAATTAAGATTCAGAAATTTCTACAAATCTTGCAAGTGCAAGTAGCCTCTTGAAGCCATATTGCTTGTCATCTTGCCAATCCGACTGCAATATACTTGGCCTCTACAATACTGAGTGCGACAGATGTCTGCTTCATGCTTATTCGAGAACTTATAGCGGGGCCCATACTGAAGCAGTATGATGAACTCTATCTTCAGAACTCTGGCCAATTTGAATCTGCAGCTGTACTTCGCCATTGAGACAAACCTCAAATTATAATTGATTTTTAAGTGAGCAACTGTACCATGCTGGTACACCAAACCTTTTACTGGGTCTATTACTACAGTTGCTTCCTTGTCATCTTGACTGGGTGCTCCCTCTCACATTGAGACATATCCTTCAGTGGTCTTTCTGTCTACTCCCTCTGCCATTGCTATCTCTCAGCTATCTAGCTGGACAATGTCAATGATAATCCATCATCTTGAACTTAGAGGTCTACTCCATCCGAAGCTAAAACAAGGCTTTCTAATTGCTCCCTCTATTACATGATTTCGCTTTCTTCAGAGATAAATCATATATGATCAATCTTTATCCATGAATCAAAGCCCAAGCTCAACGTGTCTGCTGTGAAATTTTCAAGAGGAAAATATTTCTGCAATACTTGGTTTATTTCTCCTACTTATGAAATAAGTTATTAACAGATGCTTCAGTAAATTCTAAAATAAACACATTTGCAGATCTTCACTATCGTTAAGAGCATAAGAACAGAAAGATAATTTACACCAATAGCACAATAGAAATAGCCACATGAACACAGATGTTTTTGGACAATTGTCCCCGAAAAAACCCAATGTGGGAAAACCGGTGTGGCAGATGAGGGTTTTATATTTATCTTTAGAAATGGAAAGTACATTTACAGGAGTCTGATGAGCAGAGAAAAATTAGTAAACACCTGGCTGAATTTTCTAGACCTTCCAGACAATTTTCGGACCGTCGAGGTGTCCTCCTTCACCCTCTGCATCATCCAGCGTGAATGCTCTGCGCAATCCCTCTCTGGACTGCGTGATTTTGCGTGGAGGGGTTCTTGTTGTTGATCAACACCCTTTCCTTCACCCTCCTAAGATCTGCTTCTCGATAACTGACTTCTCCCTCCTCCTTCTGCTTCTGCAACCCAGCCTCTACAAATCCACCCACTGAAATCGATTTCACTTGCTTTAGAATCGATTTCCTTCGGGTACTCAAAGTGTCCTCTGCTTGATTTCCAAATGGCCCTCAAGTCTCTTCTTATAGTCTTTTTGCTAATGAATCAATGACCAAGATTATATCTTTAATCAATGGCTCAGATTAAAAGATGACTTGATCTTTGTCTTCTAGAAGATTCACACTCTGCTCTATTAATACTCTTTAATTATTTAATTTCCCGAAGTTTATACTAAGGGTCTGCATTAAAATAATTAATTATTTTAATAAAGTCATATCCGAGTGGAATTTCCACAAACAATTTTTGGGTTCTCTGGATAACTGATGTCTAAGCCTCTCTACCAAAAATGAGACTTAGAACACTTTCCAATGCTATAGAAATCAACACTCCCTCTTAGCGAGGAAAGTGTTTAAGCAAGATGCCGCTGTACTGCTCCGACTCTACATCCTCTGCTGCGCTGATGGTGTCTTGTCTGCTGCCCCTCATCTCTGTGCTGCTGCTTCATGTACTGCTACCCTATCACTGCAACATCCGTACTACAGCTCCCTCTTCTTATGAAGACCACCCTTTCCTCTAGTGGAAGGGATTTTCTACCATCCCCATCTTCTCTCTGAAGTAAGTGAACTTGATCTTACTTAGAGCCTTTGTGAGGATGTCTGCCACTTATTCACCTGTAGGAGTGTATCGCGACTGTACTGCTCCCCTCTGGACATAGTCCCTGATAAAGTGACACCGAATGTCAATGTGTTTCGACCGATCATGAAACACAGGATTTTTAGAGAGCTTAATGCAACACTGATTATCGCACATAATCCGCTTCTTGAGTAAGTTCAAGAGCAATTTGCGAAGCCATATGGCCTCGCATGAAGCTGTTATTGCTGCCATGTACTCTGCCTCGGCTGAGCTCAGTGCTACAGACTTCTGTTTCCTGCTGCACCAGAAGGTCATTCGTGATCCGAGACTAAAACAATACCCACCGGTACTTTTCTGATCTGCTGTGCTTCCAGCCCAATCTGCATCTGTGAACCCACTCAACTGGATCTCATTTCCGTTGGTGTATCTTAGCCCATACTCGACTGTCCCTCTCAGGTATCTGAGAATATGTTTGGCTACTGCCCAGTGAGCCCTCCTTGCTTCCACCATGAACTGACAGAGGGTATTTATTGCATAACAAATGTCTGGTCTCGTGTTGACCAAATACATCAATGATCCGATGAGTTGTCTGTACAATGTGGGATCAACGTCATCATCCTCTGATGTGTCTATCTTCTTCCAGTTAGTAATCCCCGTTAGAAACGTTTCATCTGCTCTTCTTGATAGCTCGAAAAACATTCTCAAATCCCCATCATATGAGCAGATGCTCCACTGTGAATATACCAAACACCTAGAGGAGCTGTGTTTAACACATAGGCAAGATCCTCCTCTAGTCTGGATGTCAGCACCATCATGTCATGTTCTCTCTACATTTCTGCGTGCTCTGGAGGACTGTGTGAGTCCCTTTGACTGCCTGAACCCTTTCTTTGTTCCATGGCAGGTCCTCCCTTCCCAATTTTAGCCCTTTCAAGAGGAAAACATTTCTGCAATACTTGGTTTATTTCTCCTACTTAATAAATAAGTTGTTTACAGATGCTTCAGTAAATTCTGAAATAAACACATTTGCAGAGCTTTACTGTCGTTAAGAGCAGAAGAACAGAAAGACAATTTACACCAATAGCACAATAGAAATAGCCGCATGAACACAGATGTTTTTGGACAATTGTCTCCGTAAAAACCCAATGTGGGATAACCGGTGCAACAGATGAGGGTTTTATATTTATCTTCAGAAATGGAAAGTACATTTATAGGAGTCCAATGAGCAGAGAAAAATTAGCAAACACTTGGCTGAATTTTCTAGACCTTCTGGACAATTTTCAGACCCTCGGGGTGACATCCTTCACCCTCTGCATCATCCAGCGTGAATGCTCTGCGCAGTCCCTCTCTGGACTGCGTGATTCTACATGGAGGGGTACTTGTTGCTGATCCACTCACCCTTCCCTTCACCCTCCTGAGATCTGCTTCCCGATAACTAACTTCTCCCTCCTCCTTCTGCTTCTGAAACCTAATCTCTACAAACTCACCCATTGAAATCGATTTCACTTGCTTCAGAATCGATTTCCTTTCGGTACTGAGAGTGTCCCTAGCTTGATTTCCAAATGGCCTTCAAGTCTCTTCTTATAGTCTTCTTATAATTAATTATTTTAATAAAGTCATATCCGAGTGGAATTTCCACAAACGATTTCTGGGTTCTCTGGATAACTGATGTCTAAGCCTCTCTACCAAAAATGAGACTTGGAACACTTTCCGATGCTATAGAAATCAACATCTGCTTGTGATTGTACAAAGCCTTCTTCAATCATGAGACTTCTTCTCATGTACCTCAAAGCCTTGAGGTGCCTGTATGTGCACTTCTTCTTCCTCAATTACTTCATTGAGAGAAACTCTCTTTGCATCCACTTGGTGCAATTTACAAAGCAATATTTCTAACAGAAGTGTACTTGACAACTGGAGCAAACTTCTTTTCATGATCCACTCCTTCTTTGTGGGAGAACCTTCTATTCTAAATGTTTGCTTTATACTTGTCTATTCTGCCATTTGCTGCATGCCAGATCTTGTAGATCCATTTGGAAGTTACCACTAACTTCCCTTTGGCACAATCCATGTATACTTTAAGCTTGCTGATTTCCCTGCTCCCTCTAAGCTTGGATCTCATCTAGTACAATGTCTCTCAACACAAACCACAATTCTGGGAAAGTTCTCTTGTCACATGCTTCGCCTCGTTCTTCCACTTTTTTCATCTGCTGTCGGAGCCTTGGAAATCTTCAATACATAAATGCAATTCTCACTAGGAGGCCATGGAAGAACAATTACGACCAAGCAAAGGATACAAAGACGATATTAACTAATAGTAAAAGTAAAACAATAACAATAGTAATAAGCAAAGAAGAGAGATATATAATACTTATCTTTTGAGAGTCGTAGGAAGTGGTAGCTCCTTCTTGATCTTACCCTTCTTGCATCTATCTTGCAACTTTATCATCCTCGTCCACTTCATCAGCATGATGTGAGTCCTTCCTTGCGTAGGTTTGGGTTTCTTATTTAAGCAGAAATGTTAATCTAGGTGTAGGGTTTTGTCCATAAACCATAAGGATTTTCAAGCCTTTTAGCCAACTAGGGTTTTTAAACCCTATATTTCAAAAGTTCTAAGTGTCAAAGCCAATGTTACTAGACTCGAAATCGACAATAAATTGGCGAGGCAAAAGACCGAAGAGTTTTAATTAGATCAGGAAAAAATGGGGAAAAAATCAATGAATTCAATAATACAAATATACACATATATTGAATTAAAAAAATTATTTTTCATTGATATTCAATAAAGCCATGTCCAAACAATGGATAATATCATTAAATGTCCAAAATATCATGAATGAATAAGTATCTCATATATGTTCCGAGTCCAAACATGATCCAAAGTATCGAGTCCTGTCTCCTAACCAGTGACTACATTAAACCATAAGCTTCTGCTTCTAAAAGTTTACAAAATACTGCATACTAATCAGTAAAAAATCAATTACTAAGAGTTTAAGACTCTTAAGAGTGAGAACTAGAAGCGATTCCTCCTACTCCTTTGCTTGCTCTTTAATTCAAAGTTCTCCAAGTCATGTAGGCTCAAAAGAGGAGCCTCCTCCAATTGGACCCGATTTGCTGCATTTATAGTTTGCAGATCTATCTAGGGTTACGGGGGAGTGGCTGACCCCCCCCCCCCCCCCCCCCTTTGAATTGCTCCGAGAGCATGCTCTTGAAATTCGCTCCCACTCCCTAAATTCACTCTCGTTGCTCTCCCTCAAAAACAAAATTCAGTCCGTGGTTTTTTCCCAAAAAAAATGTCATAAAGGTGTTCCAAACACATTTTTTTTTAAAGAGAAGATTTTTTTAGTATGGCAGCGCAATATTCAAGCTTATGGCCCTGGTATAGCGACATTCTCCTTTATATTTCATTTTCATCCTTTTACTTAAATTTTTATCGTTACCATGAAATGATTCAGGATGTTTGAGTGTGGTTCCAACTTCATTGGATCTCATATGGAGAAAGTAGAATTTTAGATCTCTTGCAAAATTCAACAGACTTATCTATTTTTCAGGATTTGAGGATTGGGGGGATTGCAATGTTTCCATTGGATTTTGTCATGTGCTAGGGTATGGGACTCATATTTAACCAAGAGCACCAAGCCCTCTATGTACCTTCTTGTTAGTGACATTGGTTGTCGAACCCCTCTATCACGACCCTACTAACAACATACCCATCACTTAAACAAAATCTTGACTAGGCATCCTACATTTTTTCTATCCTATGTTAATTTCTTAGAGGGTGATATTAATGACAAAGATCCCAAGATAGGCAATGATTTTGATGATATGTAGCTATTTGTTGTAGCATGATTTTTTTTGATGCTAGAGGCTATGTAGAGCCTATTTGTTGATGTATTTTCAGTTCAGAGATGGATTACACTCGATGCTATTTTGGTTATGTGCACCCTTACATGCTATATAAATGAGAACTTTTAACTTGTGGACATGGTTGATGAAGATTATAACTTCTAGATGATTGATGTTATATGGTGTAATCCATGTTTTTCTGCTTTTTATATCTAATTCATCATTCCAGTTGCATTTGTTGACATATATGCATCAAAATATATAAAAGTATATATTATATAAAAATTCCCTCCCAAACCGGGAGCTTTTGAAAATGTCGCTCCCCGCTCTCGCTTTGAAGTAACCTTGGATCTATCTCTTCAAGATCGATTGGTGAATGATCCAAACTTGTCATTATCATGAGACATTGAAATGTGAATTAAAGTTTGAAGTTTGAACTTTAAAGTTTAAACTTTCAAGTGCAAATCAGATTATGAAACCTTCAAATTCAGACTCTCACCTGATATTTGCATGTTGCGAAGTCGTAGTTGTAATGGACAAATACATGGTCATTTAAGCACTTTTGTGTCAATCGGTTGTGCTTCTTAGATTTTATTTTCTCAAACATGCTCCAGTTGCGCTCACAATTTGAAGCACTACATGATTGTTTTAAGTTCGAACGATGAATCTCTTCAAATCTGGCGTATCACTACCAAATTTTTTCCACCAAAGACCTAGCAAGTGGCAAGGGTTCATGAGTAGTAAGTACTAAATACTAAATAGTAAAAACTTAAAAAGACAACAAAATTTAATAAAACATATAACATACAAAATAAATTTTAAACAAATTTAATGAATTGATGAAGCCTTCAAGCCTCAAAGGGTACCTGGCAACATCTTAGTCCTTCCTCGTATAACACTGGTATAGGAAAATAGTTTATTTGACACCCTATAATCCTGTAGTTGGGCAAAGACACGACTTCGAAATTCTGGATCAGGGAAGCACCTTTCAATGCATGTCATAAGTCCTCTGCCAACCTCCCTATCCCTCATTAAATTTGCTCTTATCATAAAAACACTGTGGGTTTAAGAAGTATGTAGCAACATGTAAGGGGGAATGCAATTGCCTATCCTAACGTCGCAAAGAGGCATATACTTTGCCTCCTCATCCCCATATCTTCTTTTGATGGTCTCTTTTGCGAGATCCATCGCTTCATAAATGTAACCCATAGCGGGTTTGTCACATTTAATGAAATATGAAACTTTAAAAATAAAAAGAAGCTTGAAATGAAATTTAAAAATGAAAAAGTTGAAAGACTTGAAGTACTTGAGAACTCTAACAAGGGACTCTGTCACAACAATAATCTCTTCGACATCTTTCTAGAAACCGTCATTAAACACAAGTGCAACAATTTCAATACCTTCAAGGCCTTGGAATGTTTAGATGCCATTCACTTAGGTGCTAAGAACATCCTCTTCAGATTTATCTTTTGCTCAACCATAGATTGCAAAGATATGAATTTTGTTGCAAATCTAGTCACTGTAGGTCGAACAATTTCTTACCTTCAGTGTATTTTCTCATGGTGTTTAGGACAATAGTGTGGTTGTACATGCATTTTGTGATATTCCCACTTAGCAATGTTGCTGAGGGAAATATCAATTTTGGTCAATTTTGTCAATTTTGGGTTGCAACGTAGGAAAAGTGGGTTGTGGGGCCCCACTTGTAATTTTGGGCTAAAGGAAGACTCCAACATAAGAGAAAGAGGAAAATCGAATTGCTAGTGAATGGTGGGGGCCACCCCCAAAAGGAAATATGCTCCCCTTGGCTAGTATGCACTCTTGGAGGGAAGAGAGATGAGAGGGTCAATGCATGGGGCCCACATGGAGAATTGGAGGTGCAAGGCTAAATAGGAGGTGTAGTCCTCATGTTGGGGACTTTTTGATCATTTAACATTTACTCTTACTTAGCACGCTTGAGCTAAGAGCCAAGTCTGCAAGTGTTGTTGAGAACACGAGGTTTTCATGTGAGAATATCGCCCTACCTTCGGTGGACTTTGAGCGCCAACCCAAGGAGGTGATCTACACTACATTTGGGAGCTGTTCGGGAGTTTCGCAATCAATTCGTGGAGTTTTTCCAGTAGGTTGGTCGCAGTAAGGGAAATATGCATTATTGGAGGACCTGGTTGTGGAGCAGAGAATTCATTGAGATTTCTGGGAGTGATTCAGGCCATTATTCACTGGAGATTTGGAGTGCTAGTTGGGCTCAATTTTGAGGGAGTTTGCAGCGCACATTGTGCCAACACCAGGGCCTGCGTGGGCCTGCGCATAGGGGATTTCTTGCCACATGTGGGAGCTTGGGAGAAGGTCGATTTAGGTGCTGGGGTGAGCTAATACTTGTGGGGAGCTCCAGAGGAAAATTTCGCTAGGCCTTGCAGCCATTTTGGGGTACTCAAGTAGTGTTATTTTTTGGAGGGTTGATTTGCCTAGCAATTTGAGGAGAGCATGGAAATTGGGTCGAATTTCAGAGGTCAACATTAGGCCAAACCCTAACCCTAACCCTCTCTGGGTTTTGGTGGGTTAATTGTGGGGAGACTGGGGTTAATTTCTCAAAATTTTCGGAGTACCGGAGGAGGGTCAAGCAATCGTTTCTTGCAACCAACAATGCAGTTTCTAGGGCCACCGCAGAGCAATTGAGGGGACATCTTTCTAGTGGCTGAGTAGTTGATTCCATCACTTGGGCCTTGTTAGCTTGCCTTAGGCAAGCCCAGGTGCATACATTCCAAGCTTATATTGTACCCCATTTTTATTATAATAAAATGGCTCAGTGCTACACAGATTTTGGTGTATTTCTAGGTGTTTAATTTTGTGTTGTTTTTGCTATGCATGATTGCTTTTTTTATCGCTGTTAATTTTCCTTAGGGATATTATAGTGCTATCAGAGCTCATAGTCTTTTCTCAGCCTGTGGGAGCAACCATCAATCTATGACACTAGAGGATAGGCCGAACATCACTCATAGGAGACAAAGGTACAAAATAGGGAAGGGGAGCTACATATTACATCTGATTTAGAAACCATTGGGCCAGAGGTTGAGGTACCAGATATGGTGGACAACACAAATGATAAAGTGAGTAAAGGGGAGGAGTTTGCCCAACACCTCCTGAAGGCTATACATGATTTGTCAAGGGGAATTGATGAGTTAAGGCAGCATAACAACAACAACAACAACAAGGGAAAGGGTTTTCAAGGTGACATTCACGTCGGTGAGGGTTCGAGTACCTCGCATCATCAGGCAACAAACCACCCAATGTACCTCATGTCTCTAGCACACCACCCAGGTCGACTATCCCTACAGTTTTAGCATCAGGTGTTGGAGGGCCTCAAGGGTAGGAGGACATGCCCATGAGAGACTATTTTGCGGAATATCAGTCCTATGGGGCTGATTTCAGAGATGCCATCACCTTCAAGGACTTCTGCCAACTTAAGGGCAACAAATGGAGCTAGGGGCAGAGTGGAGGAGACTGCACGCATGGCATCGATTTGCAACACACAGTGGGGAGATTATTCCTTCTGACATTTGATGGGTCGCCCAAGAGCTCAGCCCAAGGATGGGTTGAGAAGTTGGATGTCTATTTGCAGCTTAATCAGATGACGAAGGTGGAAGTGATTAAGATCACCAGCCTGCACTGGGAGGGAGAGGCCCATGACAGGTGGTTTCATGGGTTGCCACTATGGGGCATGCAGGAGTTACGACTTATGAGAAATTCACACGTAGGGTACTGGAACATTTTGAGAGGAGAGACCTAGAAGAGCACTTTGGAGAGTTGACACGACTTAAGCAGACTAGCAATGTAGAGACATACATCTTTGAGTTTTTGAGGATTTCGGTGATGGTGCCGGATTTATCGGATGCTAGGCGTGTCTTTTTGTTTTTGGAGGGTTTAGTGGAGCCACTAAGGGGTTTGGTTAGGTCCAACAGGCCCACCACTTTACAGGATGCAATCGGTAGAGCCCGGGATTTGCAAGATGCTCTTCCTAGGACCACAACATAGATACCCACTTGACCGGTTTTACAGTAGTGGGGGAGAGACACCAAACCCCCATTACAACGAGATACTCAGGGGCGTGTGCAGCTGGATGATAAGCCCATGAGAGACCTCCATAGGAGGAAGTTGTGCTTCACTCTCCATGAGCTGTGGGCACTCGGGCACCGATGCACCAATGGCAAGGCACAATTCATGTAGGTATTTTCTAATAATGAGACAGAGGATGATGTAGAGTAGGAGATAGGTGTTGGTGATGATGTAGAGCAGGAGATAGGTGTTCGTGATGATGAACCACCAGTGACAGGAGGAGGTGGAGGACCACCACCCCCATTGGGAGGAGCACCCTTCTTGCCTGCAACTGGGGTTATTGCTTCGCTTCGAGGAGTGCCAAAGTATCTTACTTTGAGGATCAAGGGCACGGTGTAGGGCCAATGTGTTTTGGTACTAGTAGACAATGGGGCCACCCACAATTTCGTAGATGCCCAGATGGTGGAGAGGAGGGGCATATGTACAAAGTCCTTTGAGCGATTCTCGGTTTGGTACCGGAAGATCGTACCATGCTGTGCACTAGATATGTCCCGGGGATGACAGTGATGATGGGGAACTACTCTATGACAGACCATTTCTTTGTGGTCGATGTTCCAAACACCAACGTGATGCTTAGTTTGAGTGGCTATACTCTCTTTGTCGCATTACCACTGATTGGTAGAAGTTGGAGATGGAGTTCGCCGGGCCTAATAGGAAGATGGTTTTGTTGAGGGGCATGCACTCATACCCCCCATAGACGGTGTCAGCGCATAGGATGGAGGCAGATTTGAGGCATCGTAATATAGATTGGGCCGTGGAGCTGAGGGTATTTGATGTAGGGCGGAAACCCCAACAACCACATATGGACATCCAAGCCATTCTAGACAGGTACCCAATAGTGTTTGTAGACATGTTGCCAGGACGACCACCTGATAGGGGGGTTGAGCACACTATTGAGCCAGAGCCGAGAGTACAGGCAGTGACCGCATACAAGGAGGAGAAGTGGCCACTATAAGCAAAGCACGGGGATGAGGCATGATGCGCTTTTAACATTGGTGTGGGCCCCTTCTTCAATTGCCGATCGCATATCGCAAAACTCCATACATGTTACCATTGCGCACCATCACAAAACCCTCAATGCAATAAAACCTTAGCCCTTTTCACCTTTTCCGCATGAACCTTTATCATTCACAATTCATTTCTCTCCGCTCTAAACCTTTATTGATACCCACTTACCTTTTCGCATCGCCAACTGCATTGGACTTACACTTTTTAACTCTGCTTGCACCATTTCCTCGATTGCGATGTAAATTGGATCGACCCTTTCGCCATGTCACCTTTTCGCCATCGCACATTGCACTTCGCAAATCATAACGTTTACCCCTTATTCCTCATAATATCAAACTCTCGATTCCTCGATTGCGATTTGCAGGCGGCCCCACCTCCGTCATGCCACATCACCTTTCCGTCATCACACATCACACATCGCAAGTTGCAGCTTTTACCTTCGTTTCTCATAACAAAACACTCTCGATTGTGATTTTTGGATGGCCCCACCTCTATCATGCCACGTCACCTTCTACTCATCGCACATCGCACTTCGCATTGCTTCATTCTTGTTACCTCCATTTCTCCCGCTAACTCCACCATTACTTTCGCCATCTTCCCCTCATCCTCGCTCCCTATCACACATCCGACGACTCACGATCTATTTCGGCCCCCCCCCTTACCTTCCAAAGGTTAATGCCGCGGGGAGGGGGGGGGGGCGGTTCTGAAATGGCCGGTTTTGGAAATTGCCTCTGGTGCTACGTGTCAGCTTGTAGTGATTTCGCACCCCCCCCAATCCAATACCACAAACCAGACAGCCCCCCCCTCCGAAATCCGGTCTTCGGTTTTGCAAGTCAAACACAGCATGGGTTTTTGGCGGGACAAACACAGCTATGGTATATTCAGTTTGTCCAAGAACTCCCCACTAAAGGGCTAGGCACGCGCAACACGACTGGCCGTTTCGTAACGGTTAGTGGAAATCATGAGAATAAGGGAGTGGAGGCTTTCGACAACAAGTGGAATCAAGTGATGGAAGCCAGACTGGGCTCTTGTTCACGGCTACTCCTAGCCACCCCATTTTTAAGATTCCAGGATTTGACCTCCGTGGCCAACTATTTTGTTTCTTTTACTGTTTGATTATGATGTTTTGCTGTTGAAATCTTGATTTCACGTGATTCTGTTTTGATTTTCTGATTATGGGAGTGATTGCTCGATGCACGCTCTGCGATTTGGTGAGCATATTTTGATTTTCACATGTGTGGGTCGATCATGAAAGTTTATTCGATCGTAAACCCTTAGGAGAGCTCTATATGTAGAGAGTTCAGAGATGAAAGAAGGGTTCTGAATTTTGGAGAATTTTTGCTGTAGTTCTGTATGACTTGTGCTCTTTATGCTCTGAAACACATATTTGGGAGAGCTGTTTTGAACCTAATATGATATACATTGTGCTTATTTGGATTCCAGATGGAGCAATGAGTAGTATGTATCTGTATTATCTTGTTTATCAGTCATCTCCTATTTATGTATAATCATATTTCAATGTTTTGTTGCTTTGATTATTCATGACACGTGTAATGTAGCTACTAGTGGTATGCATCTTTATTCATGAATTCGTGTATGAATAATGCTCATGTGTTAAACTTGCTGTGCCCCCTTAATTTGCACTCCACGAATCTCTATTGTTGGTCACATTCCACTTACATGCACTTCCTCTGAGTTCACGGGAGACAGATTCTTAAGACTTTTAAGCCTGTCTCTCATGGGTTCCTCCTCTGTTCTTTCTCAACACCTCTGCATATTTTGAAATCCTCTGCTCATTGTTTCATACTTGGCCCATTTGAAAAGCCACCGAGCCATACAGCCTCCTGAGCCCTCTTGCAGTATAGGGTAATTCACATGAATCAAACTCCAAAGTCTTCATCATACCTGAACCACCACGATCTTTATCCTCTTAATCCATATTTTGTCAGAAGCACTCCTTAAAATTGTCTACATCTAATCTCTGATTTCAAGATGTCCTAGGCACTGGTCTTTTGCAACTCAAGGCTGTCTCTAGGAGCTGCAACATCTTTTTGTCGTTGTTGCCGGGGATACGAATGAAGAAATATTTTCCCTAGGAGATGACATAAATTCCACCCTTCAGACAGGTGAGCAGGAAGGGTTGGGAGTTGCGTATTTCTCACCTTGGCGACTCCATTGTAAAATAGTCCTAATAAGAAGTAATCCTGGCTTTCACCAGGCCTCACAGCAGATTCAGATCCACCATCTACCCCCACCTCTAAAACAGATGGCTGTGACAGGTTTCCTTTTGAACAAGTATGACCCCTTGGCCCTCCCTCAGCATCTAAATGATATGCCGCAAGACTATCTAAAGCTGTTGCCGCGGTTTATAGGGGAAGATAGTATGCCTGCTTAGAGACATATTGAAAACTTCTGCGCTTTTGCTGAGAACGCGAATGTAGAACATTTAGATGTGGTGTTAAGGCTTTTTGTCCAATCCTTGGATGGAGAAGCTTGGAAGTGGTTCAAGTCTCTAGCCGATAACATAGTCCACACTTGGGAAGAAATGGAGAATTTCTTCACATTGAAATGGGGAGAAAATAGGGACCATGGATATGTTCTCACCGAGTTCAATGCTCTAAAGAAGAGACACAATGAGGATGTAAAGGAATTCGTAAAGAGGTTTAATAAGCTCTATAATAATCTTCCTTCTGAAATAAAGCCTCCCCAAGCAGCTGCTAAGGTGGTCTTCGCAGGAGCTTTTGAACTGAGTTCGGGTTCACCCTAAGAGAAAGAAACTCCACATCTCTGGATTAGATTCAGACTGATGCATTGGAGGTAGAAGCAAACTTTGAATCTACTGGTAAATTGAAGGGGAACATAGAACATGAAGTTAGAAGAAAGAACAAGTAAGAGGCTTCTACTTGAAATTAGGAGAGGGAATCACAAGAGTATAGAATTGAAGAAATGAATAAGTTAATCAAGAACCTTTCCAATAAGCTGATTAAGCTTGAATTGGAGGCCAAAAATTCCCCTCCTCCTCCCAATCAAATGAGTCATAACCGAGGGTTTAATCCTCAGTATCGGAAGCCCCCTCTGCAGTTGTTACAGCGGGATAGGAAGGAACAACAAGACGACATTCAAAATCCTCTATACTTGGAGGGAGAAGTGGAGGGACAGGCTGAGGAAGTCACAAACAGTGAAGAGAATTAATTCCTCGCTTACTCTGATGATGAGGAGGGTGAACTCATCCTGCAAGGGGAGCAAGAAGAGAAGGAAGTCCCTCTAGAAGATCAAGATATTGACAATTACTACAGACAGTTCGTGGATTTCATGCAGGTTCAACTTCACAAGAAGTATGATCTTAGGCCCTCCAGGAAGAAAACCCGAGTGCAAGAACAAAATGAAGAGTGAATATCAAGAGAACAAACCCCTCCTAGTCCTGCGAGTAAAGGGAAGAAGCCATTAGAAGAGTCAGCGCCTCATAAGGCCACTTCATCCACTTCCACAAAGCAAGAAACTGATCCTCTAAAAAATGAGAAGTCCCCATCTATAACTTTGAACCTGCACGACCATCCTAAAGAACAGTCCAAAGAAGCTATTACAGAAAAAGCACCCACAACCTTTAACCTCTAGAAATAATTAGAGAAATTCAAGATCCCGGTTCCCCGGATTGAACTCTTGAAACAACCTTCATACAAAGCCCAGGTGTCCCGATTTATGTAGCCCCATGGTGTGAGCCCTTTGCATGACAACCTCAATCTCCAAGATGAATGACCCATGGTGGTTTTTGGACCGCATGTGGAAAACTAGTTCCTAGCCTATTCTGAAGAAGGGGGAGGTGAGCTTACCCTTCATGAAGAAGGGGAAGAGTTGGAGTGTTTCCTAGAGGACAACACTAAAAATCAACAACAGTCTGGTGATTCGGAACGGAGGCAACAAAGCTTAATAGTCTAGATCCACAAGAACATCTTCAACAAGCAATGTTTCCTTCAGAGATTAAAGACCAATCAAAGTTGCATGATGAAGACCATCCCTCTAATTCTCTTTCACGTTGCACCTTATCTCAATTTACAACCCTTGAAGAAAATCATAATAGTTCTCAATCATTAATTTCTTTCTTGGATGTTAATGAATTAGTACAACATATTGTTACAAATCATGTTCCTTCACTCGAAATTAATGAGAGTTTGGAGCTCCCTTGCAAGCTTTTGTGTGACAAAGAGAATGATAAAGAACACTCAGAGCACTTGACAACCGTGGATAATGAGGAAAAACAATTGGTTCCCTTGCTGTTTGAAGAGAATCAGTTTCAACACCCAAGAAAAGCAGTAGTTTGGAATGAGGTTTGCTTTCCTTGTTACAAATCTTCTAGAAGATCTTATGTTGCATGTTTACCATTATCCTTTAGTCAGTGTATTGCAGTCATTAGTAAAGGAAGAAGATGATTTATGTATCAGGATGTTTGTCCTACCATGGTAATGTATAGTTAAAAATTGGTTTGAGAATCTTCTAGCTGCTAGCATGAGCTATTTTCATCAATTCATGCAAGTTTTCCTAGGTCGATGGGTAATCATGGGAAATGTCTTTCTTATCATAGAAGAGTATGAACATTTAAAAAGACAACTAGGGGAGACAATACAATATTTTTCAGCCAGGTTCAATAAGGTGTATCATTCAATGCCTGCTGATATAAGGCCACCCCTAGGAGTAGCTCTCTTGCACTACACAGGTGCCTTAAATCCAAAGATGGCATTCCAAGTAAGAGAAAGGGACATTGCAACCCTTGAAGAAATGCAAAATATTGCAGTTGATGTGGAAGTGAACTTGCGGAACAGAGAGGCGAAGTTTAAAACAGAGGAAGAATTGATCCAATTTGATCCTCTACCTTTATGCTTTAATTCATCTCAGATTATGAAAGGGAATCTTGGTCACATTTTGGTTGATAATCACAAGAGAAATCATGAGATGTTAGTGGAACCAATGCTACAGTCATCTTAAGCACTTCATGACCCAATAGCTGATACGTTGGATGGTTGGAGTTTTCAAAGTCAGTTTTCATGTACACGTAATAATTTCTGAAGCTACTATGATATGGATATGATCGGACAGTTTGCCCTATTGTCTTGTTCAGTAGAAGTATCAACACAAAATTCATCAGATAAAATGCAAATATGTTCAGAGTTGTTTGAAGTCATGGAGAACACATGTGTAGTACCAAGTTATGAGGTTGGATCGATTGGGTCAATGTATTCAGAAATAGATCAAGTGTATCTTGATCCAGTGGCTATCTATATTGAGAAATTATTCATCACAAAGCCACCATACCTTTTTGGCATTTCTGCTGTTGTTCAGGTTTACCAAGCTCCTTGCAATAAAGATCAGGCTGGGAATTTCTATCAATTACCATTAATAGGTTTGTTCCTGAGTTTGGTGAAAAACAATGAAAGAACAAAGTTATTAGAGCAGTTGCTTGCCTAGTTACACTGGCATTATTGTATCATATAGAATAGCAGTAATTCCAACAGATTAGGTTAGGTAGGTGTGCAAATAAGCTCAATGCTATGAGCATCTTTCAAATTTTAGTTTCAGATTGCTTCACAGTTTTCAGTTCAAGTGTGTTTCAGTCTTCAGATTTCAATTTCAGCATGGGTCAGATTTCAACATTCAAGATTTTCAGGGTGTGGTAGTGATTTCCGTTTTGATAGTTTGCAGTGCATAGCTCAGTTGTAGTTTCAGTTCAGATTTACAGTATGCATTTGAGACTCCATGCGCCCAATAAAGCACAAGCATTTAGGTCTGCAGGTTCTCAATGCACTAAGAACAACACATTATCCCCAGATGGAGCCAATGTTGGTTTGTGACTGCGTACAAGGACAAGAAGTGACCCCTATAAGCAAATCACAGGGATGAGGCGTGATCCACTTTTAACGTTGGTGTGGGCTCCTTCTTCAATAGCCGATCACATATCACAAAACTCCATACATGTTACCATTGCGCTCCTTCAGAAAACCCCCTATGCAATAAAACCTTAGCCCTTTTCACCTTTTCCACATGAACCTTTATCATTCATAATTCATTTCTCTCCACTCAAAACCTTTATTGATACCCACTTACATTTTCACATCGCCAATTGCACTCTACTTACACTTTTTAACTCTGCCTACACCATTTCCCCGATTGCGATGTAAATGGGACCCACGCTTCTGCCACGTCACCTTTTCGTCATCGCACATCGCACTTCACAACTCGTAACGTTTACCCCCTGTTCCTCATAATATCAAACTCCTGATTCCTCGATTGCAATTTGCGGACGACCCCAACTCTATCATGTCACGTCACCTTTCTGCCATTGCACATCGCACATCGCAAGTCGCAGATTTTACTTTCGTTTCTCATAACAAAACACTCTCGATTGCGATTTTCGGGTGGCCCGACCTTCGTCATGTCACGTCACCTTCCACTCATCGTGCATTGCACTTAACATTGCTTCATTCTTGTTACTGCCATTTCTCCTGCTAAGTCCACCATTACTTCCGCCATCTTCCCCTCATCCCCGCTCCCTATCACACATCCGACGATTCGTGATCTATTTCAGCCCCCCCTCACCTTTCGAAGGTTAACGACAAGGGGGTTGGGGAAAGGGGTCCGAAATGGCTGGTTTTGGAAACCGCCTCCGGTGCTATGTGTTAGGCTGCAGTGATTTCACAACCCCCCTCATCCAATACCACAAATCGGACAGGCCCCCCTCCGAAATCCGGTCTCTGGTTTTGCAAGTCAAACACAACATGGGTTTTTGGCGGGACAAGCATAACTATGGTATATTCAGTTTGTCCAAGAACTCCCCGCTAAAGAGCTAGGCACACATAGCACGACTGGCTGTTTCGTAACGATTAGTGGAAATCATGAGAATAAGGGAGTGGAGGCTTTCGACAGTAGGTGGAATCAAGTGATGGAACCCAGACTGCACACCTGTTCACTGCTACTCCTCATCTTCCCATTTTGAAGATTCCTGGATTTGGCCTTCGTGGCCAACTATTTTGTTTCTTTTACTGTTTGATTATGATGTTTTGCTGTTGAAATCTCAATTTCACCTGATTCTGTTTTGATTTTCTGACTATGGGAGTGATTGCTCGATGCACGCTCTGCGATTTGGTTAGGATATTTTGATTTTCACATGTGTGGGTCGATCATGAAAGTTTATTCGATCGTAAACCCTCAGGAGAACTGTATATGTAGAGAGTTCAGAGATGAATGAAGGGTTCTGAATTTTGGAGAATTTTTGCTGTAGTTCTGTATGACTGTGCTCTTTATGCTCTGAGACACATATTTGGGAGAGCTGTTTTGAACATAATATGATATAAAACGCTGTTTATTTGGATTCCAAATGGAGCAATGAGTAGTATGTATCTGTATTCTCTTGTTTATCAGTCATCCCCTGTTTATGTATAATCATCTTTCAATGTTCTGCTGCTTTGATGATTCGTGTAATGTAGTCGCTGGTGGTATGCATCTTTATTCATGAATTCGTGTATGAATAACGCTCATGTGTTAAACTTGCTGTGCCCCCTTAATTCACGCTCCATGAATCTCTATTGTTGGTCACATTCCACTTACATCTGCTTCCTTTGAGTTCACGGGAGATAGATTCTTAAGACTTTTAACCCTGTCTCTCGCGAGTTCCTCTTCTGTTCTTTCTCAACACCTCTGCATATTTTGAAATCCTCTGCTCATTATTTCATACTTGGCCCATTTGAAAATCCATCGACCCATACAGCCTCCTGAGCCCTCTCATAGTATAGGGTAATTCACATGATCTTCATCATACCTGAACCACCGCGATCATTATCCTCTTAATCCATATTCTGTCAGAGGCACCCCTTAAAATTGTCTACATCTAACCTCTAATTTCAAGATGTCCTAGGCACTCATCTTTTGCAACTCAAGGCTATCTCTAGGAGCTACAACAAAGGGGTTGAGCACACTATTGAGCCAGAGTCGGGAGTACAAGTAGTGAACACGACCCCATACTGACATCCCGAAGCCTATCAGGATGAGATTGAGTAGGTTATTTATGACTTGTTGGCATTGGGGCACATCAGGCCCAACTCTAGTCCTTTTGCTTCGTTATCCCGGTGAAGAAGAAGGATGGCACACTGAGGATGTGCATTGACTATAGGGCCATCAACAAGAAGACATTGAAAAATTGATACCCAATTCCCCGTATAGATGAGCTTATGGATGAGCTTACAGGAGCCAAATACTTCTCTAAGATAGATTTGCGTTTGGGGTACCATCAGATTCGGGTGAGGGATCAAGATATCCCCAAGACAACGTTTAGATGCCACTACGGGCATTTTGAGTTCTTGATTATGCCCTTTGGGCTGACCAACGCTCCAGCCACCTTCCAGTCTTGCATGAATAATGTGTTTCGCAAGCAACTACGCATATTTGTGTTGGTGTTCTTTGACGACATATTGATCTACAACAGGACGTGGGAGGAGCACCTGCAACATCTCAAGGAGGTGCTTCATATTTTGGAGGGCTAACCATTCTATGCGAAGCTGTCCAAGTGTGAGTTTGGGCTAACCGATATGCTCTACTTGGGGCATATCAATGGAGGGGATGGAGTGCGGGTTCATGAGGAGAAGATTAGAGCCATCCGGGATTGGCGAGTGCCCTGGAATGTGACCAAGATGAGGGGGTTTTAAGGCATTTTCACCTATTACAGGAAGTTCGTAAAAGGCTTCTCAGAACTAGCAACACCCCTCATAGATCTGACCAAGAAGGGGGCATTCACATGGACTGACAGGGCACGAGCGACATTTGAGCACCTCAAGGAGGTGATGAACAGTTTCCTAGTATTGGCTATACTCGATTTCACACAACCATTCACCTTGGAGTGCGATGCATCAAGTGAGGGCATTGGCACAATATTGTCACAGAGAGGCTATTTTATAGCCTTTGAGAGTCAGAAGCTCCTTAGTCACGAGAGGGTGTACTCGATCTACGACATGGAGATGCTAGCCATCATGCATGCCTTGGTGAAGTTCCGACGATATTTGGTTGGTAACAGGTTCAGAGTGAAGACTAACCATAACGGTCTTTGCCACTTTATGGGGCAAAAGGGCCTCAATGACAGGCAGCAGAAGTGGGTCAGCATAATCCAGGCCTACGATTTTGACATAGAATATGTCAAGGGAAATCATAATGTGGTGGCAAATGCCCTATCTAGGAGGCTTGTGACACTTTCTCTCATAAGCATCTGCCATGATTGTAAAGCATAGTAGTTGGTGGAGTATTCCAAGGATCAACAGGTGTGTGAGATCTTGGAGGGTACCCATGGGGATGAGTGTTGAAAAGTGTAACTAGGTCAGTCTTCATATTGACTATGTAATTATGTATTTTATGTAAAGAAGAAGACAAAGATAATAAAATGTATATTTGTTGTACTTTCTTCATGGGTTTCATGAGCAAGATTTTATCTTAGGTTAATAGACTTCTTCTTGATGTCTATTTAGGTTTTGTCTTCTGTTTATAAGTGTATTTAGTGTCATGTATATGAAGAACCTAGTCGTCATTAAATGCTCCAAGATCTTGTCCTAGAAACCGTGAAAGAAAGGCTCTAACAACCCTCAAGATAGCTCTCCTTCAAACACTGGAAAAGATGTAATAAAGTTGGCTCTACATGCAGTGAGAAGTCGACCTCATAAACACTCATGTTGGCTCCCAAATAGTCACATCGGTTCACAAGTCAGGTCGGCTTATACACAGGGGCAAACAACTATTTATACCCACCTATACTGCGCAAAAAAGTACAGTGAATGCAGATTCATCCGTGGAAAATTGCGGATAAGACTGAAATAGGTTGCGGATTCATCTGTGGAAAATTGCGGATAATACTGAAACAGGTTGCGGATTCCAGGAAGAGTTTCAGTGTGGATGTTAAAGGGTCAGTTGAAAAACAATGTTTATATATTTGAAGCACAGTTCAAATTATACCTCTGAGGTTCAGTGCGGATTAGAAGAGCTTCAGTGCTGCGGATTATACCTCTGAAGTTCAGTGCGGATTACAAGAATAGCTTCAGTGTGGATTTTTGAAGAGCTTCAGTGCAGACTTTAAAGAGTTTTGGAACAGTTTAATGTAAATACACTCTTGAGGTATCTAAGTATTATATAGGCTGCAGGATACTGAGACCAGAAGTGCGGATCATCTACAATGTGACAAGGAAGTGCAAGAGCAGTGTTAAAGTGTGGATCTGGCTGAAGATATTTTGTGTATTATCTCAAAGTGAAGCGGCTGATAAAGTGTGACAGTGAGACAGTGGTCGGAAAGAGGAAGAAAGAAGGAAAGTAAATCTAAGATTTACTTTCCTATCTACAACTTATATGTATCTCATGTAATTGAAGATTCAACTAAAGGTTCAAAGGAAGTGTTGGTGTAGATTAGTGCAACTTGGTGAAGAGGAGAAGGATCAACATTAAAGGTCATCAAAGAAGAAAGGTCAAGGTCTTGGATGCATATATAGGTCAAGGGTCTGAGTCTTGGTCATGGTACTTGTCATGTGAAAATCTATAAGAAGAATTTCTCGTGGGTTTTCCTCTCCAAGAGGGAGAGGTTTTGCCCTAGCTCTAGGAGCCTAATTCTTGTGTCTCGTGCCTTTTGATAATTGACTTGATGAAAGATTTAATAAGCTAACGAAGGGAAGACATAAGTAACTCAAGTAACCTCACGAGTAATTATCAAGAAGAGAATTTTGAATTAATCACTAGCCCTCTAAATTCTCAACAATGAGCGCTATCGTGTGATGGAAAAAGTCATTTACTACAAGGGGCGCATGTATTTGGTTCCTGGTTCACAGTTGAGGGAGAGAATCCTCCATGCAACACATGATTCACCACTGTCAGGACACCAGGATTTCTTGAAGATTTACAGGATAGTCAGAGAGGGCTTCACGTGGAAGGGCCTCAAGGGGGATGTGTTGAGGCATGTATAGGGGTGCGAGGCTTAACAAAGGAACAAGGGGGAGTTGAATCATGCAGCTAGGTTATTACAACCGCTCCCTATTTCGGAGGAGAAATGGGAGATAATTTCGATGGATTTCATCACAGGACTTCTCACAGTGTGGGGTCGCAATTGCATCTATGTAGTGGTGGACAGATTGAAGAAGTATGCCCATTTCTTTGCTATTCTAGCCCAGTACTCAGCTTCGCAGGTTGCAGAGTTGTTTTTCAGAGAGGTCTTTTTTGGTTGCATGGTCTTCCCAAGACCATAGTGAGTGACAGGGACAACCATTTTATGGGGGATTTTTAGCAAGAGCTCTTCAGGCTGGTAGCCACAAAGCTCACACCGAGTACTAGCTACCACCCCCACACTGATGGGCAGACTGAGATAGTTAACAAATGGCTGTAGGGTTACTTGCAAAATTATGTGACGGGGCAACAACGAGTTTGGGCGAGATGGCTATACTTGGGGGAGTATTGCTACAATACTACCTATCACATGTCTGTCGTTATGTCACCTTTCCAAGCTTTATATGGATATGCTGCGTTATGTTTTGCTGACGTTGTTTTTGGAGACAGCCGGGCCCCAAGGGCCAAAGATTGGATATAGCATAGCCAAAACATTCTTAAAGCTCTCAAGGATAATTTGCAAACAACTTAAAATCAATAGAAGATGTATGTAGATAGGCACAGGGTTGAGGGACGTTTTGAGGTGAGGGACTTACTCTTCTTGAACCTCCAACCTTACAGGAAGTCCACGCTGAAGCAGAAGGGAGCCGAGAAACTATAGCCATGATTTTATGGGCCTCACCGGGTGAGCAGAGGGTTGGTGAGGTGGCATACGAGTTGGAGCTTCCGCTAGGGAGCAGAGTGCATAATGTCTTCCATGTCTCGTGCCTCAAGAAGGTAATAAGACAACACATGACATCAACCACTGAGCTACCTCCACTGGATGATGATGGGAATCTAGTTCTTGAGCTTGAGGCTATCTTGGAGAATAGGGAGAGGAGGTTGAGGAGGGAGGGATGGAAGAACCTACCCGATGAGGATTCCACTTGGGAGGGTGAGAAGATATTATAACATCCAGCATTGCAATGGCTTGAGGGCAAGCAACATCCCGGTGGGGAGGACTGTGATATTCCCACTTAGCAATTTTGCTAAGGGAAATATCAATTTTGGGTTGCAACTTAGGAAAAGTGGGTTTTGGGGCCTCACTTGTAATTTTGGGTTAAAGGAAGACTCCAACATAAGAGAGAGGAAAATCGAATTGCTAGTGGATGGTGGGGGCCACCCTCAAAAGGAAATACATTGCCTTGGCTAGTATTCACACGTGGAGGGAAGAGAGATGAGAGGGTCGATGCATGGGGCCCACATGGAGAGTTGGAGGCTCAAGGCTAAATAGGAGGTGCATTCCTCATGTTGGGGACTTTTTGATCATTTGACATTTACTCTTACCTAGCACGCTTGAGCTGAGAGCCATTTCTGCAAGTGCTATTGAGCACACGAAAATATAACCCTACCTTCGGTGGACTTCGAGTGCTAGCCCAAGGAGGTGATCTACACTACGTTTAGGAGCTGCCTGAGAGTTTGGAAAGCAATTCACGGAGTTTTTCTAGCAGGTTGGGCACAGTAAGGGAAATGCGCATCACTTGGAGGAGTTGGTTGTTGAGTAGAGAATTCATTGAACTTTTTGGGAGTAATTTGGGACATTATTTGCTGGAGATTTGGAGTGTTAGTTGGGCTCAATTTTGAGGGTGTTTGTTGTGCACATTGAGCCAACACTAGGGATTGTGTGGGCCTACGCAAAGGGGATTTCGTGCTAGATGTGGGAGCTTGGGAGAAGGTCGATTTGGGTGTTGGGGTGAGTTGATACTTATGGGGAGTTCCGAAGGAGAATTGTTTTGGGCCTTACAGCCATTTTGGGGTTTGTTACCACTCAAACCAGTAGGGGACCTGTGAGTGACTCATAAGAGGGTAATTGCTAGGTCAAGGGCAACGACAGAGACTTAACCCACTGTCACCTCGGCTAAGACTCCCTACTCTTTACGGAATTTCACTGATGGGAGGAGTCTCGGTATTTTGGAAGTCACTTATAAAGGATGGATTAAAAAATTGATGTGAAATGACTTCAATGATCCTTTTCCTAGAATAGGATAAAGAATGGAGCTTGCTTGCCTTTTAAGCAAGGTACAAGATCTTCTAGGAGAAGGAGGTGACGATTTAAAGGTTAGGTTAGATGAATTTGACTTGAAAAGGAGTTTCCCAATCCCTAAATTATTGCAAAACTTGGATTCCCGAGTTGTCGTTGATGAATAGTCTTTGATGAGAAATGGGACCGCACGAGGTCAAGTGGACCCAGTGGCCTAACTTATTGAAAACAGATTGAGACCCCGGGGCCTAACTGTAACCAAACTGAGACATCTTTGGTCTTGACCCTTGTCAATCTAAGGAGTTCGGTCTTCTGCAACTTGATCTGAGGTTTATTTCTAAGGTTTATTCAAATTGAGACCTTTTCCAAGCATCCTATGGCCTTAAGAATGAATACCAGTCCTTGATCAATTTCTCTGAGGCAAACTTGAGATTTTTCGGCCTTCTGTCATTTGGCTTCTGAGGTCATTTGCTTTCTCGGACTTTAAAGGTTTGTGTAAAACATGCTAACTAGTCAAGACTGCATAGTCTACTTCCTGAGGCCTTCTCTGAAATAGTCCTGAAGTCTCTCTTAATTTGGCCTACAAAGATTTCGAACTTAAAGTAAAGTATGATATCCGGCCTTCTTGAATTCTCAGTGCAAGCTACAGATTTTGGCCCTCGTACTTAATCATCACAGAGATCCTTTGATTTTATCTTAGGATCTTCTAGGGCACAACAGGTCTTGGTTTCTTCTAAAAATATTTCCCACCGGAGATTGACAAGGGCAAGAACAAACCCTAAAGAACAAGTTGGCTGCTCTTCTAAACTCTGATACCATGTTGATTATGTATCAAACCTTTTGGTGAAAATCACATTCGAGAAATTTGTGTCGACGCGTTCCGAACCAGCCAATGTGGTTCATCATTCGACGCGTTCCGAACCAGCCAATGTGGTTCATCATCAGGACAAATTTCTCGAATGTGATTTTCACCGAAAGATTCGATACATAATTTATGGATCACAGAAGCCAAATTCCTAATATTGAAACCATGTTGATTTTTAGGGATCTTATCTGATAATTACTTACGATTTCTTCCATTAATCTTTCTTTCATTTGCGTTCATCATAAAACAATTACACAGAAGATCTCAACAGTAGAAACATAAATGACAGTAGAGAGCCAAACACAAGAGTCAAGCATTTACACTGGGAAAACCCACATGGGGGAAAAACCCAGCAACCTTTTCCTTAGCGAAATCATCAAGTTCAGCAGCGAGACATCAGTCAAATACAAGGTCAGACATACCAGCAATATAGCTAGGTCACACCTGGTCATGCTTCCCTGTAGTCAAATCATCAATCTGCTCACAAATTCATCCTTGATATGCCCAAATTCAGAATTTTGGTCTGTCACAGAGAGAACATTTTCGATCTGCCTCAGAATGGCCCTCTTCACTTGCCTCAGATTTAGCCCTATATTTGCCTTCTTTTGGTCTCTAATTTGATCTCATACTCATCCTTAAGATACTCCGAACTCTGCATCAGAAGTAAATCAAATTGCTTGCTTTGGAGGAAGGTCGAATGCCTCATATTTGTAGTCTTTTGCTGGGCCGAATGGGTGTCTTTTAGGTTGGGGCCAACTTGACTAGAGGGGAGCCGACTTGACTTCTTTTGGTGCCAAAAATTCAATTTCAAAATTCAAAATTTTCTCTCTTCAAAAACATGAAGAACATGACGAACATGTCATATATTTTTCTTTTTTAGCCAATAGAATGAAGAACATGCTTTATATATTTATTACAAATACATCAACAATAAAAATATTAATTATGAAGACAGACCATAGCTACAAAATTCAACAAAATTTACCTTCATCGTCAGGCTTCCTGGCAGGGTTATCTTCAGCTCCAAACTGTCCGGATACAAGTTTTAAGAAGTGAAATGAAGTAAGAAAGGTGAGTGGGGCTTTTAGGAATGTAGATTACACCCTTTTTGATGTTTTGTTGCATTTTTTGGACCTTAATTTTTGCCTGGCACCATCATCATGCTTACGTGTCAGACTGAAAAGAGCTCGGCCTAGTCAGATCTGGCCCAGCCAAGTCAGCAGTTTAGGTCTGTATCCATCGATTCTGACTTCACAAGTTTTAGGAATTTGCGTTCTTGGATGAGACTTGTTTATGGCGCAGTTCTGGATTCAGCCTTCTTCTTTCTTGAATTTTTTGGGTGCTCAGATTGGCCGTTAAAATTATATTTAGTTTATTATTCTAAATTGATCTCAAAGAGATGTAATTGTTAGTTTGTTAGTACTACCAGAGTGCATGACTTTGAACACGAGTTGGTAATTTTAGAGTTTCTGATTCTTTCCTGTCAATTTTATGCTGACGAACCATGGATGGATATTTCCTTCGGTGAATAGTTGTGTTAACTCCAGCAAAAAATATGTAACACTAATATTTGCACTTTGGTATGGACAATTTTCTCCAGTTTAATGGGCTTAATAAGCCCGAACCTTTTTGCAGGTGGTTGCGTCCTTACAGAAGTAGCTTTGCATGCGATAGTGATAGTAGTTACTTCATTGCTGATAAGCCTTCCTGCCTTTCTGTGACCAACTAATATTTATATTTAAAGTAAATTTCGTTATCTGCTAAAGTGAATTGGTATTTCTATATTATGTTTGAGATGGGTTTGGTATCTGTATTATTTCTGATTACTACTGTTGAGCTGTTTAGCTATTTTTCTTTTTTTTAGATAAGTGATAGAAGCTGCTTTTGGACACCCTCAATGTAGTTGCATTGGTTGTACTTCTCTGTTCAATTACCTGCTATTGTGGTCATTCGTGGGACATATTTTAGCTATCTTATGTGCATTTTAAGTTTGTCACGTGTCCTATTTGGCTGCCACACCTGAGTCATTAAGTGTAAGTATTAGTATAGTTAGATTTTGATGAACAATTTTACCTGGTTTTCTTGCAGGACTGTGTGCTAACAGCTGTAATCTCAAAGAACTCTATTAAACTAAGGCGAGATCTTCACTTTGCATAGACATTGCTTTTATTTTATGGAAAGATGGCTTTGACTGGATGCTAGTGTTTCAAAAGAGTTTTTCTGGATTGAACTGAAGTAGTTCGTTTTTTTTTCAGGTGCCTTGTTCTTACTCTGACTGAAATTCCATTGGATGCACAATGGATAAGGCTACAAACACTGCTGCATCTGGTTGATGGCAACAGTGGGAAAAGGATATTGGCTTCAAGAATTTATGTGCCTAACGTGGATTCAAAGCTGTTTTGTGCTTCACCAAAAGTTCTGTACCAATTCAGGCGTAAAGGTGCAAATCAAACTCAGGAACAGTGTCCAGAAAGTATACAAAGTGTTGCAAAAGTGAAACTTGTATTTGGACCTAAGTTGCAACAATGGTTTAAGAAAATTGCTTCCCTTCGTGAAAAGGAAGCCAGGGGCGTTGCTATATTGGGAAAAGATGCTCCTATCTCACAGCAGTCTTCTGGTTTGTTTTGTTCAAACAATTCTCTGAGTAATTTATCTGAGTTGGATATTGATTCTTCTGAATCATATACTAAGCAAACAAAAGTTAAGAATGGTTCAGAATATGTCAGAAGCAGTAACAGTGGTGCAATAGCAGTAGCTAATAAAGAGGGATCTCCAGGGTTCAATTTATCTAGATTTTGTGTAGCTGAGACTTTGTTGGTCAGCCGATCTGGACCAGCCCTAGCCTGTGAATTCTTCAGTTCTCCAAACTCTTCTGCTGATAATTTTAATGTTAATTCGGTAAATGGTGTTGATATAAATACTTGTCAGATAAATTCTCTTACAACTCTCAGTCAGCTAGCTAACAATGCAGAAGTATTTGAGGCAAGGAGAAGGAAAGCCT